>OZ024831.1:48586487-48810670 GCA_964016985.1 Anodontia alba
AGTTAATAAGTAACCAGCCTATCCCTTTACCAATTGACCGAGACACCCAAGATTTTCATGCCTTGTTTCAACACATGTTTTAGGCCTGAGGACAAAATTGCACCCTTATCGTGTCATTCACTCATAAGATATTGAATGTCAAACATGGCTAGCGATGCAAAAGTAAGCTTTTCGTCAAAAGTTGAGTACCGTGCTGTAATTCGGTACTTGTATTTGAAAGGAAAAACAGGTCAGGAAATACATTGCGAGTTGACCAATGTTTATGGGTCTTCTGCACCATCGGATGCACAGGTTAAATTCTGGGTTGGGGAATTCAAACGAAGTAGAACGTCTTTAGAAGACGAAACCAGGTCTGGACGCCCATCAGATGTTACCGATGAAGAAATGTGTAACAAAGTACGGGATCTGGTGTACTCTGATAGGCAAATTAAGGTGGACAAAATAGCGAATGCATTACACATTTCACATGGTAGTGTTTCAACAACTTTACATGGTCGCTTGGGTATGATTTCCTTTCAAGTCTGGTGAGTGTAGATGAGACGTGGGTCCATTATTATGAGCCAGGGAATAAAGCTCAGTCGCCAGAGTGTAGGGCGCGGGTCTCCGAGGCCAAAGAAGTTCAAAACGCAACCCTCTGCTGGCAATGTGATGGCAACTGTATTTTGGGATGCACAAGGCGTTATTATGTTGGACTTTCTAGCAAAAAAAGTACAATAACAGGTGCCTATTATGCAAATTTGCTCGACTAACTGAGAAAAATGTGATCCGTGAAACACGCTGAGGTAAAATCTCCAAAAGGGATTCTGCTCCAACAGGACAATGCGAGAGTCCACACTTGCAAAATTGCAACGGGTGCTGTTGAGCGGAATGGGTAAGAGCTAATACCGCACCCCGCCTATTCTCCGGACTTAGCTCCTAGTGACTATTTCCTACTCCCAAACTTGAAAAAGGATATCCATGAACGTCATTTCCGGTTCAAAGAAGAAGTCGTGGCGGCAGTTGAGGAGTGGATCAGAGACAAGGACCCTGGCTTCTTCAGTTATGGGCTGATGGCACTGAAACATCGTTGGTTCAAGTGCATCATCCTAGAGGGCAATTACATTGAAAAAGAAGCGATCGAGCTCACCCAGAAATAAGTTAGGCTGTTTTTTATTGACTCGCCCTCGTATATATATATATATTAATGTATAATATAATGGAAAAAACTTGAAAGTACAAAATCTTTTTTGCATCATCTAAATGAATATACGGCAGCAGATCAAAAGAGCTATAGACTTTGCGGAGGAGTCCATCTTTCAATTCAAATTGTCTCTGGCCTGGTCGGTTGTGGGGCGGCTGCGGTTCTCAGCAAAAAAACATTCGCTAAACTTAATTTTATCACAGAAAAAGAACAACAAAAGAAGAAAAAAGTAGAAGAACAAGAAATAAAAATATTGCAAAAATTAGCACCGTATATGTCAAAAGACAATGAAAAAAAAGCAATTAGAAGATCAACTAATAAAAAAAAGATTGCAAAACCTGGCAATGTGTTAGAAGAAGGTAAAAAGAAAAATTAAGAAGAAATAATTTAATAAGTAAATATAACAGAGATGTTGTAAAGCATAACATAAATGTACGAAAAGAAATAATAGATGGTAACATAAGCTCTTCTTTATTAAGCAGTGATCCTGATAGAAAACAAACTTGAAGGGATATTGGACAAATATTTTGAAAGGAACTAGAATTAACAAACAAAGTTTTAAAAAAAATAAACAGAAGAAAGATTAGAAAAAAGATTTGAAACAAAGAAAGATTAGAAAAACGAAAGATTAGGGAAAAAAAGATTAGAAAAAAAAAAAAAGATTTGAAAATGAAACGAAAAGATTTAGGAAAATCCAATTTAAAGTAAACGAAGATGAAAAATAAAGCACTAAGAATTGGAAACAGATACAAACAAAGAAAACAAAAAGAAGACAAAATCAAACTTGCAGAAAACATATTGCCTTATTAAATAACAAAAATAAAACTCATTTACTAAAAAGATAAACGACATATTATGATATATAGAGAAAAAGAAGAAGACGGGTCTGCAATTGAATCAATACAAGAAACTCAGAAAAATTAAAGAAATATTCTTTATTTAGTAAAACCAAATTCATCTGATAAAATAACAAGAGAGAGAAAAATGAAGTTTTTTAAAAGTAAAACGTATTTTAACTAGTAATACTTAACCTATAGATAATGTGCTATTCTATTCTGTATTTCACCCCTCCACAGAAAAACGACCTTTCAGTCGTAATAGTCTTAATTCAGAAGGTCCGTTTAAACAGTTACCTGTGTGACGTAATTCCTCCCGTTCAAATGATCACGTGTCAGTTTCTTTTATGTGTAAAACAATACACAATTAGGAGAAAAGAGCAAGGGTTGGAGGTGGAACCATAAATACTTATCTATAGGTTAAGTATTACTAGTTAAAATACGTTTTATTTAAAAAAAAAGCATTTTAACTGCGTAATAAATTAACCTATAGATAATGTGCTAGAATTTGCAGAATAGGAGGGAGGATTTCTCCTAATAAATAAGTCCCAACTTCTGAATTAAGACTTAGGAAACCCAAACTTTAGATATATCTAATAAAGGACTTAAATAATGCATAAGGCAAACAAGTCCTTTAAACCAAGGATAAAAGATAATCCAGGTTTAAGATATATCAAATAAAAGGTATAATATAACATAATTAGTGTATATTAAGTACCTTTCTAGTAAAGCATCAGGTGTAGGAGGCTGTTGACGTTTTCTATGCTTCCAGAGCTGGATGCTGTTGGTCCCCACCACGTTTTGGGTCAACACAATGGGGCCCAAATTTTGTAGATTTTCTGCTTGTTGAGACATGTCCCTGAGGTAGAATCTAGCAGTTGATGATCGATTCCAAACCGCTGCTTGAAGGATACCATTGAGAGGAACTTTGTCAAAGAAAGCCCAGGAAGAGGAAAGAGCTCGAACTTCATGAGCTTTGATTTTAAGGAAAGAAATGTCTCGTTTAATGAGTTTCCTGTAGACAAGCTTAATAGTGTAAGATATCCATCTCGAGATAGTATCTTTAGAAATATCTTGATTGCCTTTAATGGGAAGAAAAAGTCTAGTTCTATTCTGCCGATATGAACTATAGTCATTCTAAGATAGAACTTCAGAGACCTAACGGGGCAAAGAAGTCTGTCCAGATGTTTCCTTTTACATATTCGAACAAGACTAGGAACAACAATAGGGTCTGGTTAACAGAAGGAAGCTGGTTCTTTGCTAAGAAACCAGTTTTAAGCATCAGGGAATCTGAACCATCAGTTTGATTGAACCTTAAGTGTTGTGAATCCATAGCCAATGCATGTATTTCGCTACATCTTTTAGCAGTGGCAAGGGCTAAAAGAAAGGCTGTCTTAATGGTAACGTAAAATTAAAAGCCTTATCAAGAGGTTCAAAAGGTGTTTTTGTAGGCATACTAAGATCCATGATAAGTCCCATGTAGGTGTAAGAGATCTTTGTACTGGTCGTTGCAGTTCGAAAGACCTGATTAGTTCAGAAAAGACTGGATTAGATCCGATTCGATTACCAGTTTTAAATTTAAGAGGTTAGAGATCATAGCTCTATAACCTTTAATAGTACTGATTTGGCATTTCTTTTCCTAGAAAAGAAAGATTAAGAAATCTGCTTTAGCTGTAATAGGGGCCGAGATCGGATTAACCTTTTTTGTATGATACCAATTAGAGAAGATGGATGGATCATTTTGCATCGTAGACATTTTGTGCAGATATTCTTCTTGATCTAGAGACAAAATCTGCACCGTCTTGTGAATTTTTTTTTATCTCTGATTGATTGTTTGATAACTCCCAAGCGTGAAGGTCGAGGTGGGAGGTTTTGATGAACAAATCTTCCGTTTGATTGTGTCAAGAGATTTGGAATTAGTGGCAGACGAATCGGAGCTGACACTTATAGAAGAAGAAGTTCTGAGAACCACTATTGTTGTGGCCAGAACGAAGCTATAGGAACTATTCTGCATTGATGTTGTCGGATTTTTTCCAAACAGCAGGAATCAGAATATAGGGAGGAAAAGCATATGCATGAAGATGATTCCAGTCCATGGACAGGGCATCTATCGCTAGTGCTTTGTTGTCTTGTACTAGAGAGACATATAATGGGAGTTTGTGATTGAATCGAGTCGCAAACAAATCCACATTTGGAAAATTGAGCATCTGGAATACTGAATTCGCTACTGTTTGATCCAGAGCCCATTCTGTCTTGATAGGTTTTTCTAATATTGATAGGCGGTCTGCAAGAATGTTGAATTTGCCTGGAATGTGACGAACTCTGATAATGATGTTGTGTTCCAGACACACGTTGAGAATTTCCCAAACTTCTACGCAGAGGTTGGGAGAATGAGTACCACCCTGTTTGTTGATATATGAGACCACCGTTGTGTTGTCTGTAGATATCATGATGCAAGAATAGTAAATAAATGTTATGGCTTGTTTCAGTGCTAGTCGTATGGCCATCACTTCTAACATATTGATATGGAGCTGGGATTGGTCTCTTGTCCAGTGACTATGAAAGGATAGTGCTGTCGGCTCTAAATGAGCTCCCCATCCGATATGACTGGCATCCGTATAAAGGAAGAAATTGGGATCTGGAGGATGGATACTAGTCCCTGTTTCGAACCGATTGGGGTTTATCCACCATTGTAAGTGAGATCGAATCATACCGTTTATCGTAATAGGATGATCGAGAGGAAGAATATGAGGTTTCCAGGCAGACAAAATACACATCTGAAAGGAATGTAAGTGTAGTCTGCCTAGGATAACGAAGTCTGCTGCAGCACTGAGTTTGCCCAAAAGGGAAAGGAAAGTTCGTGCCGATACATGTTTGAATGACAGAAATTTCTTGATTGTCAGAAATAGGTTCTGAACACGATTCGTTGGAACCCTGACTAAATTCTATTGCGTCAGAAATTCCATGCCTATAAAGGTGAATTTCTGAGAAGGAACTAGATCCGATTTCTTGAGATTTGGCAGAAAACCTAGACTTTGAATAATCTGAATGCAAAATCTTGTCTGAGTAATCAAGCGGTTGCGAATCAGATTTTTGATTAGCCAATCATCTAGGTACGGGAAGACTGATATGGCACGTTGGCGTAGAAACGCTGCTATAACGTCCATCAGTTTCGAAAATATCAACGGACTTAGCGACATTCCGAACGGTAAGGCCGTGAAGTGATAGACCTGATATTCGTGAACAAAACGAAGATACTTCCGGGATTGATGGTGTATCGGAACGTGTAAGTATGCATCTGTTAAATCTATGGAGACAGCCCAGTCGTTGAGTCTCATCGCTTGTCTTACCGACTTGACTGTCTCCATTTTGAAAGACTGTTTCTTTATTTATCGATTCAATAAAGAAAGGTCTATGATCAAACTTAACTTTCCGTTCTTTTTTGGAACTAAGAAGATCCGGGAATAAAAACCGGGAGTTCCCGGATTCTGTACCCCTTCCACTGCCCGTTTGTTGAGAAGGTTTTCGATCTCTTCTCTGAGAAACGGGGAGGAGGATTGACTCATTTTGATCGGAACAGATGACAAAGGAGGAATTTTGCTGAATGGTATCCTGAATCCGTGTCGTATGATAGAGAGGACCCATTTGTTGTCTGTAATTTCCTCCCATTTTTCCACAAAATAGGCCAATCGTCCTCCCATTGGAATGTCCGAGTACGGAAGAACAGGCAGTGGAAAGGGTTGGCATTCATAATCTTGTGGAAGAAGAGGCAGGTTTAGAGGAGGGGAACTGACGGGTGTTACCAGTCTTCTTTATATTTTCCTTTTTAGTGCAAGATGATGAACTTTGATGTTGAGATTTGGACCTATACGATTGCGTAGGTTTAGGTCTGGACATTGTTTGTTTGGCAGGATATTTAGGTATCTTGAAAGCTCTACTCGTAATAGGAGGCTTAACAGAACTAGATTGTGATTGAATGGAAGTAGAAGCTAAAACCTTGCTGTTGAGCTTCAAAATTTGATTTGGCTATTTCTTTTATCCTGCCATCAAATAATGTTTTGAGTTGATAGGAGCGTTCGTCAACTGAAATGAAGAATTGTCAAGAAGCAGTTTTGAAGAAGCTAGGGCTGCGTCTCTCCTAGCTTGAAATATTTCAGTAGTTAAAAGAGTAGACATGGCGGTAGCGTGTTTACTCGATTTAGCTACGGCCTCCAAAAGCCTGGAATGGGCCGCAAACGACATCGATTCCTGTTGTAGACAAAGGAAGGCAGCTGAAGAAAATAAGTCAGCATGGAAATTAATAGAAACTAATTTCCTAGCCTTCCTTTCCCATGCTTCCAAATTCTTCAGAGGAATGGAAGCTCTTCCTTTGTTCGAGATGTCTAGGAGAGACGCATCCGCTTCTAATTGTAGAATATTGTCAGTGGGCAAACATTGGTTTCGGCTCTTGTAGAGTTTAGTCGGAGCAAGAGCCGAGACCAAGTTTTGCGGGCAGATCCAGTCTCTAAAACATTTATCCGAATCAAGTCGGTTTTAAATGTACTTTGTGGTATTTTCAACCAATTTAGACTGGGGTAGAACAAGTAATGGCATCGAACGGGACTCCATTAAGTGCTCTATCCCAGAAAGAGGTTTAGCTGGGGCTTGATCCTGCTGAGTCTTAGGACATAACTCAGCAGGAAGAAGTCTGAATACCTCATTTATAGCAAGGTCAAAAGACCAGATTTCAGTTTCAGTCTCCGAATCGGACTCTTTATTCGTTTGAGGAAGATTCGGCTGAAATTCATCAATATTAATTGATTGAGTATTGACTGGAATAAACTTGGTTTCCTGAGGTTGAACGGGAACAGGCGTTTGAACAACCTGGGAAGATTTATTAGCCCTTTTATATCTGCCAAAGTAAATCTGAGATTGAGAAGTATTAGAAGAAGAAGAAGAAGGCGTCATCGATCGTCTTCTTCTCTTTTTGTGTGAGTGTTTAGATCTCTTTGAATTCTTCTTACGATCGATGTCTTCTTCTCTTTTTTGATTTATGATCTCTTCTTGACTGTTCCTTCCGTGAAGGTCTAGTCTGAGAAACATCAGTAGAAATAGGAGGATTAATCATCACACTCGGGTCTTGTATCTGCGAGAAGTCAGGCTCGAGTGGGATTAACTGTTTGGAAGAAGTAGCTGGATTTGGGATCTCTGACATTTCAGAGTGTTCATATCCAGGAGTATGTACATTTGGTAGTCTACGGATACTACCGTGAGATACATGGCTGCTTATAGAAGGAGCATAATTTTGTAGAGGCACATTTTGAAAGTCATATGCGAATGACTGGAGACTAGTGCCTGGTTGACCGGTGATTAGTTGACCGGTGACTGGATGGCCAGTGACTGGATGACTGGTGAGATATTGACTGATGAGTGGTTGACCAGTGAGTGCTTGACCGGTGAGTGCTTGACCGGTGACTGGATGACCGGTGACTGGATGACCGGTGATTTCTCGCCCGCTGACTGGATGGTCGGTGACTTGCTGACCGGTGATTAATTGACCGGTGGATTGTTGACTGGTGATTGTTTGACCAGTGATTAGCTGACTGGTGATTAGTTATCCGGTGGATTGTTGACCGCTGATTGGTTGATTGGTGACTGGATGACCGGTGACTAGTGACCGGTGGACTTAATGCTTGGTTGGATTCTATAGACGTCTCGGCAAGACTCCACACTTTAGTAGTCCAATTACTGCAAATAGAACAAGGAGAAGCGCGTAGACAAGCAGTACAAGATATACAAGTAGGGTGATTATCCCATTTGGCCTTCAAATGACCACATTTGCCGCGGGCGATATTCATCGAATGACGCGGAAACAAATGACACAGAAAATAACGCTAGAAAAGCAAGAAATCGAAAATCGATAATTTCAAAAAATTACATGTTTAGTAGAGGGAGTGAATATAAAACAAGAGAAAAGCAATGACAGAGAAATTTAGCTGTGTAAAAAGAAATAAATACGAATTTCTTTCACAGGTAAATAATCCTTTAGTTTTTCACTGTCCACAGAAAAGAAACTGACACGTGATCATTTAGGCGTCACACAGGTAACTGTTTAAATAGACCTTCTGAATTAAGACTATTACGACTGAAAGGTCGTTTTTCTGTGGAGGGGGTGAAATACAGAATAGAATAGCACATTATCTATAGGTTAATGTATTACGCAGTTAAAATACAAGCTATTGAAAGAAATTTAAAAATATTGAAAGACATAATAAAAGAAAAAGATATCCAAAAAATACCAGAGACCCCAAAAATAACCAAAACTAAATCTTCTGAAAAAGATATTTAGATTAAATATAATCTCGGTATAATCAACAAATTTGACCCTTTTTTACATTTAAAAATACAAAATCATTTTTATCAGATTTTCTCCTTAATATATTAAAACAAATGCATGGAATAAAAAATAATTTTTCATTAGGAGTAACTTTAGAGCAGTGGACTAATATTATACGTAATGAAAAAATATAGACATATACAATCCACGTCAAACATATTACACATCACCAGCAATGAAAATAACTAACAAGGATGAAATATCAGAAGTTACTGACAAATGAAATAGACCAGTTTCACAATCGCGAGTTTTACCGCTCTCACTAATCCACGCATAATCACGTTAATCCAGAACGAGGCTTGCGGTGTATCACAGATAACAATGACGGATCGTCAGACGGTGCTAAGTACACAATAGAAGATTTGTGGGAATTTCCGTGTAATAAACAGTCCCATTTCTTCTTCGTGACTCTCCTCTACATTGCTTTTCAGTTAAATTCAGTACCCAACCCCAAAGAAGATCGTTGCTGTCTGTATAAAGTGATCTTGCGTGTTCTGGATTTTAAGTGATATTTTAATAAAAACTGATTTAAGCTCTCTTATATGCTATCGCAAACTTGTATATGAAATATATCCGCACATTCTGATCATGACCACCTCTGCTGACTAGTGCTGAGCTTTCCGCAAAACGTCATATCAATGTTTACATGTGCTGTGATCAATATACGCTACGAAAACATTTCTGGGACTTGCTTTTTACTTGCTGACATTTCGATCTACTGCTTTGATTCGCGGAAACATTCTGATAATTTAGTTCTGTTTTTAATACGTATTTGTTTTATATGCAAGAAAACGCTCTACAATCCAACATGGTAATAGTTCGTTTTTCTCCCAAAACGGTTTCCCCGCCACGCTGTCATCTGACGTTACCATTACGAGCACGCGCTTCTGTTATGAGCACGCATTTTTTTTTTTTTTCATGCGAGAGCTATAGAAAAAACTAACATATTAGAAACGCGAACAGTTCGTCGTCTGCGGTGCATCTGAGTATCCCATAAGATGAGACTCTACACAGGGTTTACGTGATAGATTCGGTGATACTTAGAAACTCAGTGCGGGGTTGTAAGCTATATTGCTAACAGATATTCAAAGCCTAATAATAAATACCTGAGTGATTATGATAGAGAGAGAGTTCTTATTTAATGTATTTAGATGCTAATAATCTGTATGGTTGGGCAATGAGTAAAAACTAAGCAGCAGGTGGATTTAAATGGGCCAAAAGTGATAAATGCGACTCTATATTTATAACAGAGAAGGTATTGGGTATTTTGTTGAATCTGATTTAGAATATCCTGAAGTATTATGTCCTTGCCCTCGAAAAAAATAGTTGTTCAAGATGAAAGGTTATTATCCTCATATTGCAAAAATAAATCAAAAAGAAAAAATTAATCTGATGAGTGACAAAACATCAAAATTGATTCCAAGTCTCTTAAATAAAATTAAATGTGTATTGCATTCTAGAAATCTTCGATTATACTTAGAACTTGGTATGAAACATACTAAAATTCACAGTCCTTCAATTTAATGAATCTCCTTAGTTAAAACCATATATTGATTTAATACAAATAAGAGAAAAGAAGCTAAAAGTGATTTTGAAAAAAAAATCAAGTTGCTTAATAATGCAGTATTTGGAAAAACTATGGGAAATTTAAGAAAAAGAATAAATATTTAACTCACTAGCAGCACAGATATCTTTGCAAAGCATGCGGCAAAAGCCAATTTTATATCAGGCAAATTGTTTAATGAAAACTTGTTCGCAATTAATCGAATAAAAGAACAATTAGTTTTAAACATGCCTATTTATGTTGGAATGTCTATACTTGAATTATCTAATTTTTTAATGTATGATTTCCATTACATATTAAATAAATACGGTAAAAAATATACGATTAATACTTACAGATACCGATAGTTTATTTATGAAATCTAAACTGAAGATGTCTCCAAAGATTTGTATGGAGAAGAAGAAGATAAAAATTACCAGCGATTATTCAAAAAATAACGAATATTATTCAGAGAAAAATAACAAAAAAAGTAATTGAAAAACTGAAAGATTAGACCGCCGGAGTTCTGATCAAAGAATTCGTTGGTCTAAGAAGTAAAATGTACGCATATAACATTGATGATAAATGTATTATAAAATGTAAAGGGGTTGTCAAAAAATAATGTTATTTGATGATTACCGGGATGTTTAACTCTACACACAAGATGCATTCAATGAAAACAATTCAAGCACATAATCATAAAATAAAGAGTCATGAAACAACAAAATGCAGCCTTTCTTGTTTTTGACAATAAGTGGTACATTTTTGAAAATGAACAAAAAAAAAACATTAGCGTTTGTGCACAAAATTATTCAAAAGTTTAATTCTTTACGATACTTTAAACGACAGTTTGAGGGCGTTGGTGATAATAATAATAATAATAACACAAAAAGAAAACAAATAAAAAAAATCCTCCTCCCCTCTGGTCGCCATTTTTGTTGGAGGCAAACCTCCTCTTGGAGATTTTTTTAGAGACTTTTTGCTGTTTTTATCTTTGCAACCAGAAGGATCTGCACTCATGCGTAGCCACTCTGAGCCTAACGGACGCTCGAAATGCTAGAGACACACTAGAAGTGCCAGAAATGTGTTTTTACGTGTGTTTGTATGTGTTATGTATCAATATATTTACAAGCTTGTAGTGCCCCTGCAGGGGCGATGAATAGTATTTTTTTTTAACATTGATAAACTTGGGTGTGTATTGCGCAGTATCATTATATAAATAGATCTAACGCGATAAATTCAATATCGTCTGTTGTCGCCTTTTTATTGGTTCAATAAAATTGTCTTTTTTCAATAATTCAGCAAAAACACACGGAAATCAATTGATGTACACAAACCATTTTCATGCTGCATAAAACAACTATTAGCGGTGTATGATGAGTTTTAGAGGATTCCAAGCCTTCTGATATTTACTGACTGGCGGCTTTAGCGTCGGACGTATGTCAATACCCTAAAATTAGTAGCCGTTACTATCGCATTGGCATTAAGTTTCTGCAGTGAAGTAACCTTGCGCCAATAGGAAAAGAATAATTTTACCTGTCAACAACTTCCAAAGTCATATAATAATGTATTATGGAAGATACTTTCACACTGACAGCTAAATCTACACCATTTTTATGCTCACTGGCAACTAAATAGACACCATATTTTTGTAAACCTAAATATTCACACGACCTTTGCATGACGTATTGGGGGCAGATACAAGCTACAGATTTTCTAAAATATAGCAGTCTATTGAATGCTTTAAACAGCTGTTAGGCATGCTATTTAAAAGGCGTTGGTGTAGAGGACTGGGAATCTGTCCACCCTTATACGCAAAAAAAACTGCCCTAATTGCTTTTACGGGTATTGAAAAATAAGAAGACAGGATGAGTAGTAGTTAGGAAAAGGAGAGTTTCTGGCCCACCTGGGAAAATAAAGCTTTGATTGATTTTTCCTAGGTGGGCCAGAACTCTTCTTTTCCTAATCACTTTCGATATCTTTTGCTGGTAAGCGCTAGCGAGCCTCAAAACCATGGGGTAGAGTTTTGCCCCGAGGGGAGTGGGGTACTCAGATAGTTTCCTACTATATAGGCAGGGATAACTTTTTTGGGTTTGAAATTTCAAAATTTACTATTGTTATGGGTTTTGAAAAAAAAAATGATGCTATTTTTATGGGTATTATGGTGCTTTGAGCAACTCTTTTAGGTGTGTGTGGGGGGTGGGGTGGGGAGGGTACGGGTCACCTCAAAAACGACTATTTTTATGAGGTTGTCAACGGGATTGTCAAAATTTCTAGTTATTTTTCTAGTACCTGTCTTGGGCTAAAATTTAGGTTTGCATTAGTGTTTACAGACCTCCTGTAGTTCCATATACTGATGAAGCTCATTGTTTTATTGTTAATGTCTCCTTGTTCATATTATTTAGGATACATGAATAAAATAGAAACAATCATATTTTGGACTGAAAAGGAATAGAATTTACGCAGGGAACAATTATTTAGGCAGGCTGTATTGCCGACTCTTTTGTGGGGTTAATAAAAATACAAGCTCTTTTTGGGATGCCTTGTTAGTCCAGCTATTTGTTTTTTCAGCACTAGAGGCTGGGTCCCAAACTATGTAGCAAGCAAAACTGGGGAGTCCACACCCAAACACCCATCACCCACCCACCCCCTCTCCGGGATATTTGTAGCTAGACACGGGTCAAATATGTTATCATCTTTAGTATCGGAATGCCCAAACTTGTCTATTAATAAAAATTGTTTGGTAGAAGGAAGAATTCTTTTTTTTTTTTGGATATCTTTTTCTTTCATTATATCTTTCAATATTTTTAAAGTTCTTTCAATAGCTTATCTACTTACAGCTGTACAGCCGGCGAATAATAAAAATATAGCGTGCATAAAGGGCCCTAACTGAAAACTATCACTGCAAGTTTATTTTAACAGCACAAGACTGGTGAAAGATTGTCCTTTTGGGATGTTACACCAGTAAATAATTCAGATTCAGAACTCTCATTCATAGAACATGCATTCTCAGAACTTAGGTGCATTGTTTGAAGTCCAGGAATTCCAATGGCATGAACTAGAAGCAACGTGTGTGTGTGTGTGTGTGTGTGTGTGTGTGTGTGTGTGTGTGTGTGTGTGTGTGTTGTATTTTTTCTGTATCAGGAATTATATAATTCTATTTTAATGCTGATCAATAATGGCCAGTGTAAGAATATCTGTTGTAGCAGATATCCAGATATCGGGACTGGTGTCTGTGTACAAATCTCTAACTGTCCCAGCCCGGCAGTTAACTACATTTATTATTAGTACAGTAGAACCTCGATAATTCAAACTTCAATAATTCAAAATTCTCAATATTTCAAAATCATTTTGAAGTCCAGACTTAAATATATGTGTGCATTTAATCCTCAGTTATTCAAAGTCTCAATAATTCAAATAAAACTGTTTGGTTCCTTGGACTTTGAATTATCGAGGTTCCACTGTATTTGAATAATTATCATTTCAGACAGATAGTGTTTTTCATACATTTAAGCGCAGTTTGCCCATGATATTCTTCTTGTAATCAAACTAGGCATTTCAGTTATTCCAGGAAAAAAATATGATCGTGATTGCATGTTGATAAAAACAACCAGTGTATAATAATAAGATCCCGGGGATCGATTACCCGCGGGTGGCAAGAACTCGAGTACCCGGGTACAAAAAATGCTATCCATCTCAGTCCTACAGCGCACTCCATTAAATATTTTGAGACAGGCTATTAATCATTTACGACAACTAAGACTCCCCATACATTTGAGCATGGAGCTAGCCTTTTTACCGCAGTCGTAAAGCGGAATACCTTTAATTGTGAATCGATTTGCAACAAAGCGATAAACAATGATCAAAAATACGCGGGAAAATACGGAAAGCGTTTTTTGTAATAAAATCAATAACAGTTATTGCGAAAGAGATAAAAATCAATTTGATTTTTTTAGAAACTAGTCTAATCATAAGACTTTAACAAAAAATCAATAAGCCCGATGGTCTCAGATTTAGAAAACCCACAAAGCATAATGGAGTTAAGACTGAAGGCATTTTCTATAGTACCGAAAGATACTCTGTGTCATCGCTGAATACAAAAAACAAATTACGTAAATAGAATTATGACCCTGAATCAAGCGTAAAGGCATTTTTGAAAAAAAAAAAAAAGACAAAATAGAAATACACAAAACCTAAATGAAATTATAACCCCGATACCCTTTCATACAAACGGGACCGAAGCTTGTAATCATATGCTGTATAAATTTGAGGGAACAGAGTTTTACAAACACATTTCTAATTTTGGTTTAATACAGGCCCACCACACAAATAGGCACGATAGTCCGAAAGTGTCGCATTACACGTAAAGCAGCCATTTATTCATCTTTTCTGTAAATCAGGGAATTGAGAAAACATGCATTACATATATAACCAAAAGAATTAGATCATTTGATCGATATACACCATTTACAAGGTTCTTAAATAAAACCTATAGGATGTCTGCAAATGTTGGAAGAAAGTTTATGTATTTATAAGGTAGATATATGTTTAGTAGTCCTGTATTTGCTATCAAGTTGTATGTTTTCAGGTTGTGAGCAAACGCTACAGAGCCAGTATGCGACACAGATGACAGACGTATTTTTTGATTTTACTATCACGGTACCAAACAATCCTTCGCCGTTTGTAGAATATATAGTGATATTAAACAGGATCAAAATACTTGGTGTTATTTACTCTAACAGTACTATTACCATGGATGACTCTTTTCCTAATTTGACATTTACCGGTAATGAAGCTACTGGAAACATATCATTTACACTTCACAATATTGGTATTGAGAGAGCCGGTCAGTACAGACTTGTTAAATCTGGTTTCAAACCCGCAATCCAATGTGCGACAGTATATATTCTAGGTGAGTAATATCAACATAACACACAAGCTGAGCCTGAGATGAGGGACTTAGGTAAAGTTTTGTATATGGTCTCACTGTCTTTACAATGTATTGTAGGGTAATACATTTCAGTAACTAGGATGTTGTGTCATGGAAAGTTTCTTCGTTTTGTTGTTTTTTAAACGCCCGTTTGAAGCAGGTATGTTATTGCGTTGCCCGGATATCTGTCCGTCCGCCTATCCGGCGTAAACGCGCACCATAACTAGGATACCGTACGAATAATTTTGATGAAACTTTATAGTGAGATTCATGACATCAAGGCGTGTCGTGTACAAAATAATTGCTCTCCCTTTCTTAATTTTTGAGTTGCATTCCTTTGTTTAGTTTTTTTTTTCAGACTATTATTGTGTGCACCATTACTAGGTAAGCGTACAGAATATCTGGATGAAACTTCATAGCAATGTGTATGAGGTCAAGATGGCGTGTCACGTGGAAAAAGAAATGCTGGCTCAACCTTTCGTACTTTCTGAGTTATGGCCCTTTGATAATATTTGTTCATACTATCCGTGTGCGCGCCATAAATAGGTAACCGTATGGAATATCTTAATGAAACCTTATAGCAATGTGTATTAGGTTAAGACGGTGTGTCGCCTACGTAACCTACGAATTATGTTATTGCGTTGTTGGCCACTGTCTCTCCGTCCATCCGTCCGCTGGAAACATTTTTTTTATGCATAACCTTTGAGTAGATTTTTTTCAGACTATTCTTGTGCACACCTTAACTTGCTATCCGTATAGTATACCTTGATTAAACTAAATAGCTATGTGTATGGAATGTTTTGGTGAAACTTTATACAGAAGTGTATGAGATCAAGACGGCGTGTCGGGTACTACCGAAGTGATTGCTCTCCTTTTCTTCGTTTCTGAGTAACTACCCTTTGATAGTTGTTTTAGACTATAATGTTCGCACCATAACTAAGTAACCGTATGGAATAGCTTGATGAAATTTCATAGCAACGTGTATGAGGTCAGGTCAACGTGTCGCTTGAAAAAAAATGTTCTCGCTTTCTTATTTTCTGAGTTACTTCCCTTTGATTTGATTTTTTTACACTGTCCTTGTGCGCGCCATAAATAGGTAAGCATCTGGAATATCTTGATGGAACTTTATAGCAATGTGTATGAGGTTAAGTTGGTGTGATGCATACAATAATATTGCTCTCCCTATCTCAGTTGCTGAGTTTTTTAAATGTTTGATTGTCCTTGTTCGTACCATAACTATGTAACAGTATGGGATAGCTTAATGAAACATAATAGTAATGTGCATGAGGTTAAGATGGTGTGCTGCTTTTAAACAGATTGCTCTCTCTTTCACAATTTCTGATTTACTTACTTTCCTTTGATTAAATGTTTTGTTGTCCGTGTACGGCTGTGTTGCGTACTAATAACGACTGTTCTCCCTTTCTAAATTTCTGAGTTACTTTCCTTTTACTTTCCTTTTATAAGTAAGTTCACACTAACCTTATGCGTGCCATAACTTGGTTACCATATTGAATATATTGATCTTCATAGCAATGTGCATGAGGTTAGGACAGTGTGTTGCGTACAAAAGTGTTCTCTTTTACTCAGTTTTTTAATTCCCTTTGATTAGCTTTCCCCCCCACCCCCCCCCTCACCCCCCCCCCACCCCCACACACTGTATCCTTATGCGTGCCATAACTAGGTAACCATATGGAAAATATTAATGGAACCTTATAGCAATGTATATGTGGTTAAGACAATGTGTCGCGTGTAATAAAATGATTGCTTCCTTTTTTTAATTTCTGAGTTACTACCCTTTGATTATTTTTTTCAGACTTTTCTTTTTTACGCCATAACTAGGTAACAATCTGTAATATCATGATGAAAATTCATAGCAATATATATGACGTCAAGACGTGCAAAAATAATTGCTCCCTCTTTCTTAGTTTCTGAGTTACTTTCCTTTTATCAGAGTCATAACTACGTAATCCTATGGAACATCTTGATGACACCATAGCAATGTGTATGACGTTAAGATGGTGTGTCACATACAAAAAAAATATTGCTCTCTCTTTTTTAGTTTCAGAGTTTTTTTTCCCTTTGAGTATATTTTTTTTCAGACTATTCTTGTGCACACCATAACTTGGGAACCGTATAGTATACCTTGATTAAACTAAATAGCCAAGTGTATGAGCCGTGTTACGACCATGTGTTGAGTACAAAAGATTGCTCACCCTTTACTAGTTTCTGAGTTACTTACCTTTGATAAGTTAGCGACTCTAAAAGTAATACCCCATGTTATGTTTGTTTCCGCCTATTGTGATCACTTGTTGTGTCCGTGAATTTCAAACAAATGGAGATGATTGAACAAACACGCACTGAAAGTCCACATACTTTACGCCTTTGTCCAGGTATATTAATGGGGTAATGGTACACGGGCGTATATTGCACCACTTTGCGATGCTCTTGTATAATTTAAAATGACGACACGATTGCAAGGTATATGTTTATAAATTTTCTTTTTATGAATATTATTTATAACAAGAACTATATAATTTTATTGAATGTCCTTGTATTATGTAAGCAGAAAGAAAAAAATGTTAGAAATAGACATGGTACATAACTGTTTGCTCTATTTGTATTTTACATGGTTATGACTGGCAATATTTACTAGATAATTAGTTAAAGAAGACGTTTAAAGACATTTTAATGCAATCAAAAATATCCCCAAAGGTTATCTTTCCCTGCTCGCTGGCTATTTACAAATATAAAAATCACACGACCTAAAAAAACTCTCCTGAAAGCGCTTGGACGGTTTTTATCAGATTTCATGTGAAACCTTATCTGGAAGGTGAATTGCGAATCAATTTAAATTGTCATGCTCAGTTGACCATGTTCTATGTTGTTTTCTGTCAAAGAAGTATTTAGTCTGTTCAAACGATTATGCTTCCTTGACCAAGATTGCGGACATGCCAAAACATGTTTAAAAAAAACACTTAAAATTTTGTTCTCAAGAACCAAAATAGCTTTGAGCCTGAACCTTGGTATATAGCAACAGCGAAACGAGGTCTACCAAATATATTTATCCCTATTTGATCTTTCACCCTTTTACGACAACATCAAATTTACTTCCTTCTACATTTGTATTGGGAATGTTGAAAAGGGATTCACTTGAAATTATAACAAAGACAATGGTCGAAATTACAGTATGACATTTACAATTAAATTATTATTCCCGGGTTATTATCTTCCCCTGCCACCCGGTTACATACGTGTATAAAATCATGAAATGTTAAAACGAGTGCTCTTGTGATTAAACGTCAAAACGATTGTCACTTTGCCAGTTTCATGCAGAGCCTTCTGTCGAAGGGGTGTCGATAGTTTATTCAAGAGATCCTTGGCATTTGCGTACAACTTAGCATGATTTCTTGAATGACGTCATCCATATTTGACCATGATCTATATTTTGCGGTCCATTGACTTTGTAAAGGTCTCCAATATTCGCTCAGTACACGCACAGAGAGAGAGAGAGAGAGAGAGAGAGAGAGAGAGAGAGAGAGAGATTTTATGTTGCCGTCCCAGATATTTATCAGAGAATAAATACAGTATCAATGACTAGCTAAAACATCTGGATAAAGCACCACATATTATGAAGAAGAAAGAAAGGCAGATCCCCAAAAGTGTTTATGGTTATTAATGGATAACTGACTGTTTGGATAATAATCAGCTAATTTGTTAACATTTTATGCAAATATTAAACTCTGACATTCTTTGTATGAACCATTACATCTCTGGATGTGAGTAATTGAGAGTAGGCTTTTTCGATACATCAGATTGAAACATTCGGTGCAACTTTTAAAACATAGTCTACATACTGTATAGATATATAAGGCCCTGGGATGTATAAAACTGAATAATTCAAACTATCATATATGTATCTGCGAATGTTGAATTGGATTTACTGAATGTCTGTGTGGTTTACTGGAATAATCACAGAACATAGTCAAGAGGAAGAACAAACAAGCCGTGACAGACAACACACATGCCATACAAACCAAATATTAAGGCAGGCAATCAGCTCCTTCTTTCCCTAATTAGGTGACCCCAATGCAAGACATGATCCACAAAACACAAGAAAATACAACAGACAGGACAAAATTTGCATAACACCTACCCCTTACCCAACGAACTGCCACAAAGCCACTTAGAGAACAAACAATGCCAAAACCACAGCCTTATAACAGTTTGTAGTAAAACCTAATGGACTTAAATCAGTTTGTAAAAATAAAAACTTAGTTTTCGGCCTACGTTCACTTATTTACTTTACATAGAGAAACCATACCCTAACTTGACTAGTGAAACATTACAGAAAGAATGTGTAAATGAAATTAAATTACTATGATAAAACAAGGTTGAGAGCTCGTGGCAAACGCCTCAGACAATGACAGCCAGAGCGAAAGAAAATACCATCTGAACAATGGAGGACCCGAAAAAAAGACGTAACAGAAGCATCAATCCTCTAATGAGAATTGAGGTAGGCGCATACATAAGGCGAACGTATGTGGCTATTACTCGCCTTTGTATAGTTCGTACTAGACTTGCGCATTCTTATGTGCTTAAATGGGACGATAAAAAAAGTTAAAAAGGATTGTCTTTGGAAACACATAAAATCACGAAAATCGTAGACTCGGTTTGAAACCACTGTATCCAAGCTGTAATGAGCCGTTCACGGTAAAACTCTGCATTTTATTTACCCTTATTTATTTATTTATTTCATTTTTTTTTTTTTTTTTTTTTTTTATCTTTCAGACGAACGATTTCCTATACTTATTTCGAAATGTTCCTGTAATAATACTCTGTTTTTTGTTGTTTTTTTTTTTTTTTTTTTTTTTTTTTTTTTTGTTTTGTTTTTTTTTTTTGTGTGTGTGTGTGTGTGTGGGCGTGGGGGGGTGTTGTTTTTTAAATACAGTTTTAAACAAAAATATAACTATACTTAGCAAAACCTGAACGTGTCCCGTTTTCCAATAAAACCTTTAGAGAATACAAGTACTTCTTAAAATTTTCCATTATTATGGTTTGTGAGACATCAGACTACAATATGCTAAATCATGACCATCAATACTTAAACTTGGCATCTTCGCAACACCGATTTTTTTTTTTTTTTTTTTTTTTTTTTTTTTTTTTGTCAATTCCTAACTATGGTAGGTCTGCGCATGTGCGGGAATAAATTTTGTTTTTTCAGTTACTTCTTTACAGTCTAGGCACTATTAAAATCATGGACATTACTTAACTGATTCTTGCTAATGATGTTTGAAAATGCTTCATTTTAAAATTAACACCCTTAGAACGTAACATATAGAGAATTTCGAAGTGCGATTTTTTTTTCTCAAAGCATTCAATATGACGCAGGGGTCAAAGTTAAACACAATAAACACGCTTTTGTCTAAAATGTTATATGTATTTGATGATGATGATGATATCTACATGATGGTTCAATCCATGGTGAGGAGAAAAAGAGTGTCCTAGAACAAAAGAATACAATACATATAGGACAAGAACAGGAATACGACAAACAACATGAAATCTTATACTGTTATGGAATACAGCACCGAGCTTAAACAACATTTAAAGACATACTGGAATTTCACTTTAGTTCTAGTTCTAGTAAAACACAAAACCACGAAAACATATGACACTGACAGATTTTAATTAAATTATCTTGACTGCAATTTATTAGTTTACCTAAAGACGGATCCCTTATTACTCAGACATGTTTGCACGTATATTTAACGATGGAAAATAATGCTACGCTTTATTTCAACTCTTATACTGATGCTGAATAAAATATTTACTTGCTTATCTGGAGCACATAAATGTAAACAATGCAAATATTGATTTCCACAACTCATTTATAAGAAATGAACAACAGAAATCACATAGCGCAAACTAAAACGTATCTGGACTTCATCTAAATAGAAGGAATCTATGAAGATGTCAAGCTGGATGTCAATTTATCTCAGCATTCTACGTTGCTGACTGCGAAGCCAGCAACAACAATGGTGAATGACCAAAAGCGAGATTTTTTCTCTTGAGCGCGCGCATTTTCAGTGACGTGCGTAAAGTTAGAGGTCAACATGCAGTCATTAGTTAAAATACACCAATCATACATCGTCTTACATACCATTATTTAAAAGGACGCTCCTGGTTGATTAAATTGAAAGTGAAAGTATAACTCGAACTGTCTATGTCACAGTTCCCAGAGTACGAACAATGAGCGAAACTACAGATCACCGTATACAACTCAAACTACGGTTGATTGTATCGTACGCCTCATGGAAATCCGAAACAGTAACGAGTACCCATGTAAATAGTTAAATATTCACATGTATGACATTCTCTCCTGCTTTGAAAAAAATGTCCCCTGACATTTCCTCAAATCAAGTCAAGTTAACTGAATCTACTTGAAATGCCATCCATAGATACAATTAATGGATCACTGTCAATTTTATATTACTGTCTTAAAATGTATCAATATCACAGATAATTGCATTATATACAGCAGAACATGCTAAATATACTTCTCAATACTCAGTGTTTGATACAGTATAACTGTATCAACTCGCTCTATTCTAACTATACTCTGGCCAATATGTAATTCCCAACAAGTTTGCTGTAGAACATAGCAACGAACCTGCTGCCTTATAAATAAAATAACAATGTCCAGAGTAATCCATTTCTATGGACGAAACACTATACATTTTCAATTCCGTTCTCTTATAACATTGAAATCCAGCTAAACTGAACAAGAATTTGGCCATATTAAAAACATTTACTATGAACAACATAGAGAAAATGTCTGAAGTATAGAATTTGTTATATACAGTATAACCTCGAAAATTCAAACTGCAATAATTAAAAATTCTCAATAATTCAAAATTATTTTGAAGTCCCGATTTAAATATACGTATGCATTTTAACCATCAATTATTCAAAGTCTCAATAATTCAAACAAAACTGTTTGGTCCCTTGGACTTTGAATTATCGAGGTTCCACTGTATACAAATATATGACATTCTCTCCTGTGATCACTATATGACATTCTCCCCTGTAGACAAGTTACAAGGGAAAATATCAATTCAAAACATCAGGAAAATTTCTTTAAAATACCTACATGACACTACCAAAAGAACAATCATTTAAAAAAATACTACTCATTAGACATACCAGATTTGAGTGGTTTCAGGATTTACTACGGTGTGTTGGTTGGTTAACCACTCACCATACCTATCTGGTGGTTTCGTAATTCGCCCAGAGCGACGAGGCTGTACAAGGGAATCTACTCTAACTGAATCTTGGACCTGTCTAATTTAGCGAAACTGAGGGCTGTGTATTTCAAGCACAGTGCTCACTTGACTATTGTCTACATTATTATTTGGCCGGCTATCTGCTGTCATATTTGGTCTACTATCCTGAATAGATATAGCAGTTGAACCATCAATATTATTTGAAACATTATCAATTCTGCCTCTATGTGAAGATACAGTTGACCTATCTATCCTTCTCTGCATTCCCTGCTCCATTTTGTTTTTATAGTTTCTTCTTTGAGGAATAACATAACTTGGAGTAGGCAATACAAAAATGTTATCATCAGACTCTGAATCTGTTTCAGAATCTGAGTTTGCAGGTATTTCATTTGTAGACTTCGTAGGTTTACGGGCCTGAACACTGTTCTTGATAGGGAAATTTGTATTTTCTGTCTCAGAAATGGTTGAAATTACAGAAAAAGGTACAAGCATGTTCCTGTGTAACGTTTTTTCAGAAGCATCACCAGATTCCTTCTGTACTTTGTACACAGGTATGTTTTTACTGGGATATCTATGACTACATAAGAATGTTTATCCCATTTGTCAGCTAACTTATTTTTCCCTTTAAGCCCAACATTTATAATTAAAACCCTATCTCCTATGTCTAATGTAGCCTCTCTGACATTTTTTATGATGTTGGACACTTTTTTCTGCTTCCTGTGCAGCTAATTTATATGCAAAGTTGAGCCGTTTCTTTAACTTGGTAGCATAATGCTCCTTGGATGAAATCGGCTCATCCGGGGATTGAAGCCCTAAATAAGCATCTACTGCAAGGCGCGGATGTCTCCCAAACATAAAAAAGAATGGAGAGTACCCAGTCCTGTCATGCTTGGTGACATTGTAGGAATGGACTAGTGGTGCAACGTATGATTTCCAATCCTGCTTTTTGTTATCTTCAAGCGTGCCAAGCATTTTTAAAAGAGTTTGGTTGAATCGCTCCACCATACCGTTCCCCATGGAATGATATGGTGTAGTCCTTGATTTAACCACTCCAGCAATGTTGCACAATTCTTTTATAACACTACTTTCAAAATTTCTTCTCTGATCGCTATGTAAACGGGCAGGGAAGCCGTAGTATAAGATAAAATTTTGAAATAAAATCTTTGCCGTGGTCTTGGCTAACTGGTTTCTTGTTGGAAATGCTTGGGTATACCTTGTAAAATGGTCTGTAATTACAAGAATATTTTCACGTCCTCCCTTTGACCTTTCTAAAGACAAAAAATCTATACAAACCGGCTCCATAGGCTGAGTACTAATTATGTTAACCAGCTCAGCACTAGGTTTTTGCACAGTCTTCCGTTTAATACAACGGACACACTTCTTAACTTTTTCTTCAACATCAGTTTCTAGACCTGGCCAATAAAACCTCTGTCGAACAAGAGACAAAGTACGATCTCGACCTTGATGACCGACATCGTCGTGCAAATGTTTCAAAACTTTACTACGGAAATGGCATGGAAGTACAAGTTGACGAATATTTTGACTGTCTAAAACAGTACTTCTTTACAAAACTCCGTCAGTGAGAACTAATTTCTTTCATTCTCGTATATACTTTAAAACAACTTATGACTCATCTCTGAGAACACATATCTCAGGACAAAATCCATTGTCAAACAATGCTATAATTCTGACAAGGTTTGCACCTGCCCACTGTTCTTTTGACCAGTTTTATGTCTAGAAACTCTGTAGAAGGAAACGGTTGTTGTGCTTGAGAATTCTGAGATTCTGTCGTACGAGGGTGGATAAAAAAATACGTGAACTTTCGTTACAGTAATTTTGTTTTTACAGATAATGAGATCAAATATACATAGTAATTATATATCGGCATTTTTCTATATGTCTGTTAACTTTGGGTACGATAGGTCCAGTGGGTCTCCCATAGCAACCATTCTTAAATGGTTAGTGTAGTGGTACCGGCGCACGGTAACGACGTCAAGATGACGTTTCGACGTTGACTACTTACGTTGCAAGTCAGCGCTTTTCAAAGTACTCGCCTCTACACTCAACACACTTCCTGTGTCGCTCCACCCACTTGCTAAACACCTTCTGATACCACGCTGAGTCGAACTGACGAATGATGCAATGTGTTGAGTATGTAAGCTCCTCCAACGACGTAAATCTTCGTCCCTTGAGCTGTGCTTTAATTTCCGGGAAAACGGCAAAGTCCATGGGAGCCAGGTCCAGGGAATAAGGGCTGTGGTCGATAGTCTTTAATCCCATCAGGTCGAGTTCAAGCCGGGTGGTGTCCGCCCTGTGTGCCGGGGCATTATCCTGGTGAAGAATATATCTCTCGATCGGAATGCCGGGCCTCTTCTTCTGCAGTGCGTGTATCAGGTCACGTCTGAGAACCTGAAAAACATGAAATCGAATACCCAGATTTATTCATTTGAAAACAAACCTGCCGGCCCTGAAAAGAAGAACATTTATTAGAAATGTTAAATGTTTTAATTATAGTTCATTTGTTAATAAAAATAGTAAGGAAAATGTTTTTTACCTTAGAATAGTAGTCGGCATTCACCGTCTGGTCCTTAGGCACGGAATGGCACAGCAGCATACCCCGTCTGTCCATAAACATGATAAACATGTACTTCCCTCCGGACCGGCTGACCCTGGCCTTCTGTGGGGGTGGGGATGAATTTCTCTTCCACACAGAGGACTGCTGCTTCGTCTCTGGGTCGTAAAACCAGTGCCACGTCTCGTCTGTAGTTATAATTCTGTCGAGGAAAGCGTCTCCGTGCCTCTCATACTGCCGTAGGAAAGACAGAGAATCTTGAACACGTCGTTCCTTTTCTGCATTTTTTAGTAATCTCGGCACCCAGCGCGCATGAACCTTTGACATCTTCAGCTGGTTTCTCAAAATCGAGTGGACGCTGCCATAACTAACGCCTACTTTTGTTGAAATGTCACTAACAGTCAATCTACGGTCCTCCTCGATAAGGCTCTTCACTGCCGCTACTGTCCCAGCGTTCACGATTCGTTTCCGTCCTCTCCCAGTGTCGTCTTTTAGAGACTCCCTACCCTCCGAAAATCTTTTATGCCACTTAAAATCAAGAGATCTGCTTACATTTGAAGATCGATTAGCATCCTTCATCATTTTCATCGTCTCTGTTGGTGTTTTTCCTAGGTCAACACAAAACTTTATTATTGCACGGGTCTCTTCCTGCGCCGGTGCCGCCATTTTGACCTTACGATTTCCACGTACGCCTTAAGTTTACTGGCTGTATATTCTAAAGTACCCAACGGATGACGCTCAAATTTGCAACGACGTTAAATATGACGTCAGCACATAAGCAGACGACGTTTAGTATAGTTTGGCGCTAATTTAGGGAGTCAAGAGAGATATTAACACTACGCAGTGCAGTCAAGAAATGGGTTGCGCCGGGGGTACCTACCCAGGACTATTAAAACTTGAATTTTGTTAAACACAAGTATAATACATCAATGTAAACCCTATGATCCTTTTAACATTTAATTGTTTAATACGTGTGCAAAATTTTATCGATTTACGTTGAGTAGTTTAAAAGTTATAATAAAAGTCCACGTATTTTTTGATACACCCTCGTATGTGAATTGTTGGAAACTATTAATGCTTCTATATACGGACAAGAATCTCGCTTTACTGTATACGCATGGCATATGGCTTTGACTGCATCTGGAAATAATTCTGCAGTCATCTGAGGTCTTCTGGATAGACCGTCAGCATCTGCATTGGCTTTACCACTTCTGTAAACAAGCTTGAAGTCAGAACTACCCAGAGCTGCAAGCCATCTATGACAATTTGCATTTAATTTTGCTGATGACAGTACATAGGTAAGGGGATTATTGTCTGTATATACAACAAAATTATTACCATACAGATAATCATGGAATTTCTCCGTTACGGCCCATTTAAGACATAAAATCTCCAATTTATGAACCGGATAATTCCATTCACTTTTCCTTAATCCCCTACTGGCATATGCTATTACTCACTCCAAACCATCTTGTTCTTGATATAAAACTGCACCTAGCCCATCTGTTGAGGCATCAGTGTGTAAAATGAAGGGTTTCTTAAAATCTGCATAAGCAAGAATTGGAGGGGAAGATAACTTCTCCTTCAAAGTGTTAAAAGCTTCTTGCTGAGCCGGTCTCCATTGCCAAAGGACATATTTATTGTATTTAAGGGTTTCACTATTTTGGCATAATCTTTAATAAAACGTCTATAGTAACCTGTGAAACCTAGAAAGGATCTTAATGTTTTGACATTATCAGGCTCCGGCCACGTCGCCAGAGCTGCTAGTTTGTCTGGATATGTTTCGGCGCCATTACTACTGACCACGTGACCAAGCTTGCCTTTATTGTACACATAAAGGCAAGCTAGAATGATGTACCTTTGCTTTGTCGTGGTTTTGGCTTTCGTAACCAAGTTGGCCTCTTCCGGCGGAGTCACAGACCTGGTCCACACCTGCAATCCTGATGGCTCTGCTGAAGTAACGAATCCTAATCCAGGATTATACACTAACGTGTTCGCCGTACAGGACCAAGGCACCACTGGCGCTGTCAAATGTACTGTTTCTACAAGTGGGGCACACAGTAATATCACATGCTATTCTCAGGACAATACCATTGTAGTATGGTTCTCTAACAGAGCTGGTAGCGTAGAAACATTCGCCGGTACTAGTGCTATATCATATGAAATTCAGTGCAATGAGCTTCCAATATCAGGAATTGCGAGGACTGTAGCCAACTGGCTTTCTGCAGACATTGAAGTTACTACCCAAGATTCTGTTACCCTATCTTTCACAATCTCATCTGCATTAAGAAATGGCAGTCAAACGGGTTCATCAACTTCTTCAGCAACTGTAGATGACATTCTCCCCTCATTTGTTTTTTTTTTCAAATTGTGTTTCTTATCTGACAGTTTTTATTAAAGAATGCAACTTATGAAGAAAATGCATTATTTTGGCAGTAATAGCTAACTGAATTTCTTATAGAAACGCTATATAACAAGCATTTGAAAAAAAAAAAAAAAAAAAAAAAAAAAAAAAAAAAAAAAGAGTAAAGCATATTCTTTATATTAATAGCCTTGATACACAGGACAGAAGTTATTGCTGCATTGCAAATTTATATATATATCGGTCCAGCAGTGTATGATTTGAGGTATTGGTCACTCAAATTGTGGTTTCCCTGCATAAAAGCATTTTTGACTTGCAGTTAAAATTTAAGATTTAAACAAACTTCAAAACAGAATTCCGGTCCAGAATCATTACTGATGCAAGTACTTCAGAGAACACGTGTATAAGGAGAAATATGAAATGCCACTGGGCTAAGTGAAGTTCGAACCCACGCCGGCTTCGACGGCAGCACCTAGTCCTTTAGAGTAAGAAAATATAGCCACTGCACCACTGCGTTTGTATATATAAGGTACTCTCAGGATCCGTAGGCTTCTGAAGCTTGGAAATATTATTATAATTTAAGATTTAAACAAACGTCAACAAAGAATTCCGACCCAGGATCATTATTGATGCAAGTACTCCAGAAAAAAAGTGTATAAGGAGAAATATGAAATACCACTGGGCTGAGTGAGGTTCGAAACAACGCCGGCTTCGACGGTTGTTAACTACGCTTGTTAAAAAACAAGTTTCATAGAACATTATTATGCTTGATTACTCTGAATGACCCGTCGGGTAGGATATATTTTTTCTGAAGTACTTGCATCAGTAATGAGCCTGGGCCGGAATTCTTTGTTGAAGGTTTCAAGCTGGATCCAGAGAGTTCCTTGTATATAATGAGTGCGCTAGTGCACCAAAAATATACCCTATACGAGTAATCAGTAATAAGTAATCAGTAATCAGTAATTACTGAGCAGGAATTTTTGTTGAAGTTTGTTTAAATATTAAATGATAAAAAAATATTTCAAAGCTTCAGTATTCTGTGGATCCAGAGGGTTCCTTGTAAATTATGAGTGTGTTAGCCCACCAAAATATACCCTATCCAACGGGTCATTCAGATAAATCAAACATAATACTGTTCCATGAAACTTGTGTTACACACACACACACACACACACACACACACACACACACACACACACACACACACATATATATATAATAACTCATCATTCCAACTAATTTGCAGTCAAAGAAACAAGCACCGCTATCAACCATGTCTAAGCTGTCGTAAAAAAGATTCCATCCATTTATAAAAGCCATATTTCTTTTCAAAAATGCTCTACAAAATTGAATTTCTCAATTATTTATAAATCTAGTTGCTGTAAAACCCTAGGTCCGATAACCTTACTGCAAAACTGTGTTAAGCTACTTTTAACATTTATTAATTAATCCATTATGCATTATGTCGGCGGTGAAATTTAAAAACCCTTTATGGAGTTTATGATATAGATGGCCTTGTGAAAAACTTAGCAGTCAGGACTTTATTTCGATTATTAAAATATATACACTCGATGACAGCCTTGTAAAACTAATAAGTCGAGGTATGTTCACTCCAACGGAAGGAGATTGATGAATATCATCATACGCAAAGGAAAATAAACAATGCTAAAATCGTAACTACTACGGTCGTCGTAACGGCGTTTTAAAATAATTATCGATCAATTCAAACATATAAACGAGGAGACCATGATGGTCTTTAATTAATGCTCACCTGTGCTGAAAAGTAGATCATGGTCAAACGATGTCTGCAACATTTATTAATCTGGAGGACATAACTCTTAACATATCCATTTTCCTCTTATCTTCAAGTTTAAGGAAGCTCAAATTAAAACGATTGAGCTTTGCAGTAATCAAGGTTCATGATATCAAGGAACATAACTCTATGTATCCGATTTAGTAGGTTTTTAAACTTTTTTAAGTCTTTCAAGGGTTATAACGTTCTTAATGTTTGGTGTACTGTAACATCAAAAGAATACACGTTGTTCTACCTCAGTCTCACCATCCATGACTTTCAGGTTGATAGATAAAAACTGCAGTAGGAGTTGGCTGAAAATGAAGTCGTGTGTAAACTATCTTTAAAGAATACGAATTCTACCAAAATTTGATGTTCTGAAATCTCGAAATAGTTCTGTATAAACAGTAGAAGGAAGTAGCTGGAAATAAAGACATATCTGAACAATCTTTAAAACGTATAAATGACTACTAACATTTTGTGTACTGATACTTAAAAACAATATGCGCTGTACCACCTCTTACTCTTACTGTCCACTAAAATGAAAACTGTAGGAAAACGTATACGGAAACCAAAGCATGTCTGAAAGCTCTTTGAACAATAGTAATAAAGCTATCAAAACCTGGTCTGCTGTAACCTCGAAATAATAATCCCTGTACCATCGCATGGTCTAACTGTCTACCAAGTATCAGCCCGATCCAATAATAACTGTATGAGGATTTGGTCGTAAATAAGTCATATCTGAACAAGCTTTAAAAAGTAACGACAATCAAACTTTAGGGTACTGCAATCCTGTAACCTCGAAACAATATAAGCTGTATCATATCATAGTCTAACTATGCACCGAGTTTCTATCTCATTCGATAAAAACTGCAAGAGGAGTTATCAAAATTCGAATGAACTTTTGAATAAACTAAAATTCAGAAGTTTTGGTGCGTCAAGCCTGTCTACGTACGAATTTTCCACGCTTTACACTACGCTACCTTATACTCATAAAAGAAAAACTTAATGATTTAACCCATTTAATCTTAGTGGGTTCTTCGACCTGAACTCTTCGGACGGGTCTATTTCTAACTGAAGGGCTATCTGTCTAATATCACTATAATCACCCTGTATAGAAATTCCTGTAATTCATGCAAACAGTGTAGCCCTTGATCAAGCGCCGCGTTCAACAGTGTCTGAACCGGGTCTTTACTGTTTGCACAGTCCCATTTATGGTATGCTAGGCATAAATGGGTTAATTAATGGATAGTTCATAGGGAAGGTTCCCTCCATCTTGCAAATAACGGAAGATATGCTTTCTGTACTTCTGAAAAGTACTGAAAATATACCTTATGATCATGTGTGTGAGGCTCTCACCTTTGTACTTGAATTATTTCTATAAAATTTGGTACTAATATATTTTGACAAATTGTGGGTATTCCGATGCCTACGTATTTCGCAAAACTTGTGGCTAATTTGTTCTTGTTCTGTTATGAAAGGAACTTCATGATGTCTCTTTTTTGAAGAAAAGCATTCGGAAATTGTTTAAACTTTCAGCTCGACGTCTAGATATATGGACGATTTATAAAATATTGACAATAAGAACTGTAAGAGCTTGATCAGTCAAATTTATACTTCAGAGCTTCAAATAAATAAAACAAATTCTTCTGAAACTAAAGCCCCGTTCTTAGGATTTGCATTTGTCTATTTTAGATGAGTTTATTTCATGCAAAACTTATGTAAACACAATGATTTTGATTTTGAGATTGTAAATTTTCTTTACTTGGACGGTGAGAGTCCTTGTCGAGCATCATATGGAGTTTATATGTCGCAACTAATTCGGTTCGCCATAGTGTCAGTCATGTTACTGACTTCAACACTCGAAATAAATTATTAACTGATAAACTTCTTAACCATGGTTATCGGTAGCAAAACCTCCGCAAGGCCTTTTCTAAATTATAGACGTCTTTTCGATTTACTTTCAAAATGCACTGTTGGACTTAGATCACTTCTGCAACAAGGCCTACCGCAACCTGAATTTTATGGTGACTTAGTATATAAATTCAGAAAAATATAGGTTTGCAATGATTTTAGCATTCATTTTCGTAAAATCATTATTCGATATATTAAGATTTGGTACAACATAAATGTAATACGACAGGCTGCATGCATGGTATTTAACCCAATCACGGTTAATAAATTTGCTTCCCCTTCGATTGCATGCCGGCGGGTCGGACCTCAGACTCTACGACGGCTCCGGCCCAAGTTAGAGTTAGAAACCCATTACGTGGACTGAACAATTGTGTATACCGCGCCGCGGCAGAACTTTGGGCGAAGGTTCTGCTACGTAAAGTCGATTTAATCGCACCCCCACCCACCACCACCACCACCACCACCATCTCTCTCACACACACACACACACACACACACACACACACACACACACAGAGAGAAATATTTTTATTGACCGTTCGGAGGCAGTGCTTCTACTATGGCTTACTTTTCTGTCATTGTTTGTCATTGCTTGTATGTCCTGGTAAAATTTTATTTTGGATTACCAGTTAGCAAAGTTTGGGGAAACAAACTGTCCTTTTGGCTTTCTTCTTATAGTGTTTTTATTGTAGTGCCGTTGCTTTAAGTGCGTCCTTCTTTTCCTTTAATGTCTTGGACAGAAAGTGTTAGGTAATTGTATCGATTTCTGATCATTGCATTCCTTTCTATTAAGGTTGAGCAAAGGATACCACTATTTATACCCTCTAGCGTTTGCTTCATTTGTTTTGTTTTACTGATCATCCTCAGTAACAGATAGAAAGCTTACTGTTAAAGAAAGAGATGGGGGATAACAGGGGAATTCGCTTTGTACTTTCATTTGTTCTTCATACAGTAGTACTCCGATCAAATGCCAGCCTCAAGACGGAATCTATGTTTTAATACTGTGTAACAATAGGGTGATTCAATTTACACCAACAACAATAATTTATAACTTGGAGACGTCCTGGTTTTCTGCCTTCTAGTAACAAAACCCTGTCTTTAATTGCGATCTGGTGTACTGGAGTAGAGATAGAACAAAGACAAGAATCTGTTGGGTTGTGCTAATTTATTATTTCTTTAAACTGGTGAACTGATACTTGTATTTTATATTTCACTGATCACTCTTTGTCCAGCAGCGAGACATTTGTGTGTGTGTGTGTGTGTGTGTGTGTGTGTGTGTGTGTGTGTGTGTGTGAGCGCACGTGCGCGTGTGTGTGTGTTAGTGTGTACGCGCGGGCAGTGGAAAGGGGGTCGGATGTATGTATTTGTGTGTGTGTGAATTTGTTTCTTTTATCGTTGTAGATGAACCTATTGTCAAGCTTGTCCAGAGCACAAGAGACCCCGAAGTAGGTGGAAGCGTCCAGTTTGTATGTACCGGTATTTCCACAACAAGTCCTAGCGGCCATGGTCTTACAATGAACTACACCTGGTTTGTTGATAACGCTAGTAACCCAACAGGAATGAGGTTAACATACAGTAGTAATACATTGACAGTCTCTAATGTATCAAGATCGGACCAGAGCAAAGCTGTAATTTGTACAGCAACTGAAGTGGTGAATCGGGGTTTGACTTCAGATCCAAGTAGCCCGTTGCATATCAACGTTATGTGTAAGAGTTTAGTATGTAGTAAATGTAATTCAAAGTGCGTTGAAGTAAAGATTAACATTTTGCTTCATCTGCTTTTATACCTGAGGTGTATATATGTATAAACCATAACATCTTTTCACAAATTCTCTGAAACCGCTTGAGCAATGTTCATGAACTCTCACATAGGGCCTTCTATTGAAGGAATATCAATTCAAACTGTAGTAAAATGTTATGGTTAAAAGTTACATTATATGTTTGAACTATCATGTGTAGCAACAACCATCAGTGTATCCCCTGGGATGATATTCATTTTCCCTTGGGCTATATACACGTATTAAATCATAATTTTATCTTTCTCCTCTGAAACTGCTTGACACATTTCCATTTAATTTCATAGGGTCCTCTGCCGCAGGGATATTAAGAATCTATTCAAATGGTTCCACTTTATTCAACAAGATGGCCGCCACTAACGTGTATGATAAGACCACTCAAAATTTTCTCCAGAACCAAGAAAGAATTTAGGCCGAATTTATATATATATAGCTTCGGGTTCTTGAGTCTACCAAGACTGTTCAAATGACGATTTTAGGTTAGCCTTTGTCCATGTTTTGCTTCCCCTTTCATTATTTCTAGAAAATGTTTAAAATATTGGTTTAGCTAAATGTTTTAAAGAGTAATGGTTGAATTCTAAAATATGTTTGCCGGCGGAAAAAATCTCCGCATACTTCATTATTGTGTAGTTTATATTGCCTGGCCCTTTGTGGTCATTGAGACTGTTGCGGAATTTTACAGAAAACAATTATATGACGGTCGCTGATGAGGACTAATTGACCGAAACTACCTAGTCTGGCTCAGAACACTTGACACTACAGCTGTTTTTAGTTTTGTATTTTGCTTCATCATTTCAGTTATTTCTTGCTGTCGACTTCTGATTGTTGTTTCATATCTGTATTTGTTATTCCTGGGGTATATACTCTGAAGGTTCAATGCTCTGAAGGTTCATTTTTGTTTGAATTTATTTGTCTTAACTACAGCTGGTGTAAGTGCCCTGCGGCGGCCATAGCATTTCTACTCGTTCTTCATTATAGTTTGTTTATATTTTCCGGACTATTTTAAGCATTGAGTCTATTTCCACAACTAGCTGAACTAGCTAGTCTTCTAGCCAAGAAAACTCGACACTTTAGCTGTTTCAGTTTTTTGAGTGTGTTTCAATCGCTAAATGGTCATGCATTCAAAAATCTTTTTTTCTTAGCTACAAGTTAGTGATTCATACTTCACTATGAATAAGTTTTTATTTTTTGGTCCTTCGTGATCATTGAATTTTCCAGAAATCAGTTGAGATACTGATGAGGCCTAATTGGTCAAAACCAGGTAGTCTACCTTTGAAAGCTTGACACTAAAGCTGTTTTAGATGCGTGAGTGTGTTCAATGCTTCCAAGGGTCGTTTGTTTAGGATCTATTTACATACAATCTACTCATGTGCACAAGTACTGGTTAACCGCTTAGAACCACAAATTTGCCTAGAAAAAAGATAAGCTGACTGGATCAATAAGACCTTAATAGTGTTGACTGGGCCGAACCAATAAAGACTACCTTTGCAAATTAAGACTAGTTCAAAAGTTATTTAAGTTTTAAGTTTAGCTTTTAAACTGTATTTTATAGATATTGCTATACTTATGTAGCTATTGCTATGCTTAAAACAGTTTCACGTACACAGTTAATGTTTATGGGAATTTTATGAATTCATTAAGGACATACCAATCTAAAAATATGTTTTATACATGCTTGAAAGGAAGTTGTACCTACTGTTTATTGGTTAAGGTTCCTTTATAATATGAGAAGAAGTGTCATCATTTCTTTGATTTAAATTTAAGTTCTTATGACGTCACAGAATAGACCAATGAATTGTATGATATAAATCTATCTATAGTAACATTGTGCTTGTCACGTTGGCCAAAATTCTTATATACTAAAATTGCTCCTAAAGTTACTATCACAGTGTTTATATTGTTATGCCCTCGCCACGAAGCGGAGGGCATATAGATTAACACTGCGTCATACGTCCGTGTGTCCGTCTGTCCGTGTATCTGTTCTTTCGTCCGTCCGTCACACTTTATAATACTGTTTGTGTCTCCACAACTCTCCCTACTATTTTCAAGGTAATGGTTTGAACATGCACCATAGTAAGCATATAGACTGAGAATGTGCATAAGGTCACAGAACAACGATCCAATTATTAATGGTAGAGTTATGTACCTTTAATTTACATAGAAAATTTGTCTTATACACATGACATAGTAGGGTTCGTGTTTCCGCAACATGTCCTTCAGTTTTTAAGATAATGATTTTAAACCTGCAGCAAAGTAAGAATTTAGGCTGGGCTTTTGCATAAAGGTGACAGAACTCAGATAAAAGTTTTGTTGCTGGACTAATATTGTACTTACCCTAAATTTACATGGAATTTTCAAGATAATGATTTTAAACATGTAGCAAAGTAAAAATATAAGCGGGGCATGTGCATAAAGGTCACAGAGCTTTGATCAAACATTTATTGCTAGAGTTACATACCCTTTATTTACTTAGAAATTTGCCATATTCACATTGTATGGTGGAAATCATGTCTCTGAAACTTCTACAGTTTTCATGATTGTGGTTTGAAAATTGCCCTACAGAAAAGGTAAAAGATAATTTAATTATATGCATAAGGTCAGAAAACGTTCGATCAAACTATTATTGCAATATTTACAAGCCCTTGATATATTTAATAGTTTTGCCTTAGAACAAAATGTAGCAGATTCATGAGTTTGCAACTCCTCTTAAAGATTCTGAGGTCATCTTCGGAACCTTGCACTATGGCAAGATTACAGACTGACCTTATGCATTGAGCTCACATGACTCTAAAAGTAGTACACTAAAGATGCAAATAGCCAAACTGGCAGTAGCGGTAAAATTCATCCCTTTAGGGATCTTCTAGTTTGTATGCCCATATACTTTCAGTTTTGCGATGTTTCGAAATGATCCATGTATTACCGAAATTCTAAAATGTGTCTGACTGAACTTTGTCTATACATTTTGAATCACACATATAACGTTTTGAATAACACCGATAACTCCTTTCAAAATTGATTGCCCTTTAAATTAAATGAATTCATCATTAATTTTCTGTCTCTTTCATAATATATAAACATGAAATGGACTGTACAAATTCCATCAATATACAGATTATTACCGGCCTCGGCTCAGTTGGATGCGTTCCCGACTGGAGACCAGGAGGTCGCGGGTTCGACCCCCGCCGAGGTCGGCAACAGTCATTCGTGGAGATTGATCATGATAGCTCTTTAAATTAAATGAATTCATCATTAATTTCCTATCTCTTTCATAATATATAAACATGAAATGGACTGTACAAACTCTATCAATGTACAGATTATTACCGGTCTCGGGTCAGTTGGATGTGCGTCCGACTGGAGGCCCGGAGGTCGCGGGTTCGACCCCCGCCGAGGTCGGCAACAGTCTTTCGTGGAGATTGGTCATGAAATATTTTCTACGGTCATTCTCTCTCTGCCGCTGATTCAAGAAGGCCAGTTGTTAGTTTCTGGCGAACAATACTGGTTAACCGCTTAAAGGATTAAGCCTGTCCAGTAAAGTGTGGTTAGGTAAACTGACCGAGCTCGACATGACCCCATTGGGTTGACTTGGCCGTAAAACCTCAACACGAACAGAAAACAGATTATTACCTCTGGTAACTTGTAATCATTCAACTGCACTTAAGATGCCTGGATAAAATTTACCCTACAGATCTACACTGCGCAATGTTATTTTGACATTATTTTGTTATTTTGACATTTCGCAAGTATTGTAATGAAAAGACGTGGCATACAGGAATATGTAGGCATAAAGTCCAAACCAGACAGTGCGATGCACATAAAGTGAGACAATATTTCAAATTTCATTTATAGCACTGTTTGGGTAGATGAAAATGTTAAATGATGGATCTGATTGGATCACGACTACAGCTGATCATAGGGCAATACAAAAATTGCTACTTGTGCTGTTGACTCAACCGTTCCTGCGTAAAATTATCTGTCGACCAAACAATACTGTTTTCGATTGAGCAGTACGGATGTCGACAGAGGAATCACCTTGTTTAAATGCCCGTAGAAAGGCGAAAACGTGTTCTAACGGTCACAAACGCCGTCATTTTTATCGCACCTGCTTATAGCAGGGTGCGATATAGGCGTCCGATTTTCCTTCCGTCCGTCCGTCCGTCAGTCCGTCCGTCCGTCAGTCCGTCCGTCCGTCTGTCACCATTTATGTCGAAGTTCGACATTTTTGTCAAAGTTAGTATTCTAATCAACTACAAGACAAAACAACCATCAAACCTTGCATGAAACATCTCCCTGACCTCCTGACTTTGCGACATAGGCGTCCGCTTTTCCGTTCGTCTGTTCGTTCGTCCGTCCGTCTGTCAACATTTATGTCGAAGTTCGACATTTTTGTCAAAGTTAGTATTCTAATCAACTACAAGACTAAACAACCATCAAACCTTGCATGAAACATCTCCCTGACCTCCTGACTTTGCGACATAGGTGTCTGCTTTTCCATTCGTCTGTCCGTTCGTCCGTCCGTCTGTCCGTCTGTTAACAGTTCTGTTATGTCGAAGTTCGACATTTATGTCAAAGTTAGTATTCTAATCAACTACAAGAGTAAACAACCATCAAACCTTGCATGAAAAATCTTCCTGACCTCCTGACTTTGTGACATAGGTGCCCGCTTTTCCATACGTCTGTCCGTTCGTCCGTCTGTCGGTCCGTCTGTTAACAGTTCTGTTATGTCGAAATTCGACATTTACGTCAAAGTTAGTATTCTAATCAACTACAATTCTACAACAACCATCATACCTTGCATGACACATCTCCCTGACCTCCTGACTTGGCAGGTACATTGACCCACTGACCTTGACCTATATTTTGTGTTCCATTGACTTTGACACAATTTATGTCGACGTTCCTGATCGTCTCAACTATAAGGCGTACAACTACCAAACCTTGCATAATGCTTCTCCTAGATGTACTGACTCGGCAGGTACACTGACCCGGTGACCTTGACCTCTATTTTGCGCTCCAGTGACTTTGACACATTTTGCGTCGACGTTCGATATCTCCTCAACTATAAGGCCTACAACCGTCAAACCTTGCAAAGTGCTTCTTCTCAATGTACTGACTCTGCAGATACCTTGACCTGGTGACCTTGACCTATATTTTGGCTGCAGTGACTTTGACATAATTTACTTCAACGTTCCAGATCTCCTCAAGTGTAAGACCTCTAACCACCAAACCTTGCATACTGCTTCTTCTAGATGTACTGACTCGGCAGGTATCTTGACCCGGTTACTTTGACCTATATTTTGCGCTCCAGTGCCTTTTACACATTTTACGTCGACGTTCAATATAAGGCCTACAACCATCAAACGTTGCATAGTGATTCTCCTCAATGTACGGACTCCGCAGGTACCTTGACTGGGTGACCTTGATCTATATTTCGCGCTCCATTGACTTTTACACCTTTTACGTCGCCCTTCCATATGTCCTCAACTGTAAGGCCTTCAACCACCAAACCTTATATAGTGCTTCTTCTCGATGTACTGACTCGGCAGGTACCTTGACCTGGTGACCTTGACCAATATTTTACACTCCAGCGACTTTGACACATTTTACGTTGATGTTTGGTATCTCCTCAAATATAAGACCTACAACCACTAAACCTTGCATAGTGCTTCACCTCATTGTACTGGCTTGGCAGGTACCTTGACCCGGTGACCTTGACTTATATTTGACACATTTTACGTTGATGTTTGATCTCAACTATAAGGCCTACAACCACCATACCTTGCATAGTGCTTCTCCTTGATATACTGAATTAGCAGGACCTTGACCCATGACCTTGACCTATATTTCATGCTCCAGTGACTTTTACACATTTTACGTCGACGTTCCATTATCATTGGGCTGTATAATACGAAAAGTCAGCGCTGAAGATATAGCCATTAGAGGGAATGGCACTGGCCTGGAATAAATGTGCCCCACTAGGCACTTTGTCTACATTTTTTCAACCCAGTTTTCCAACTAAGTACTGCTAAGAATGAAATAAACTTATTTAATAACCACGTTCTGATTGTGGCTCCTGTGACTTTTGCCCCAGCAGGTGTGATGACGCCTTCCGCGGAATTTTTGTTTCAATAGAGCGTTATTTGCCTATTTACTTACATGGCCTTGTGACACCGATAGAAAAACGACAAAACGACGGTTCTGTCAAAAAAAACTGTTTAAACTGGCCTTCCAGTTCTGGATAGGAGGTTCAAAATATATTTTCAAGATGGCGGCCGTGGCAACTGTGATCGTATTTGTTAGTCATTTTTTGATCTACAAGTCACCCCTGTACTACTATCTACTTAGTTTCGAGTCAAAAACATCGATTTTTAAAGAATATTTTTAATAAAATGTATTTAAATTGGTCAGAAAGTAATACAGCTCCTGGTATAGTTTACCTACCACCAATACTTCTGCGAAAAGGATGTTTGGCATAACTAATGCACTCTGGCAGACTTTTATTTTTTATATTTGAAAAATATCGGGATATGGTCGTTGATACCATCGATTCGACCGTCGATGGTATTGTAGTCAGTGGTACGGCTGTCGACGAAATATGAAGATAATAGCTTATCCACTGGAATGAAAAGAAACATTTTTTGTGATTTCTACTGAGATCTGCACTATAAGTCAGGCTTCACTTTAAGTTATGAAGTAAAACGTATGTTTTGGTACAGACAGATATCAACAGCTTGCAACAATTGCCAAGGATACCCGAAAAATCACCGAACTATAATTGACACAATACACTATAAAGCAGATCAATTCATGTAAATACTTGAACGAATAATTCAGACCATATATATAGATTGAACATAAAAAGGTGCTGGTAAACCTATGTTAAACTCTTGGCCGAAAAACGTTTAAAGTTTATTCACCACATTGAATCAGCGGTACTAGGTTTTGTCGCACGAAATCAGTAGCAAATGTCAGAGTGGCAATTGATTGCTTGTTTTCTATGATGTTGTGGTCTTTATATGCGCGGGCATATACTTGTTTGTCTTTTTTTAGGTTTACGTTATGCTTAACGGTCATTCCTGGACTTTTTATTCTGCATTTTTGTCTTGCCGGTAGAAGCTAGTCAATAATATTTGAATACATCTGCTACTACTGCTACTACTGTTCGTTTTAGTGCGCTGCTCATGACGAGGTCATTGAACATTCGTGTTCAAAACATACATCTTCAAGATGGCCAGCATAGCTGGGCACCTGGATTTCAGATCGGTAAGATATCTGCTACTTTTGTTCTACGTCGACAAGATACTTCCTACCAATGTTTGAGTCAATTGGCCTTCTGATTGATGAGAAGAAATTCAAAAAAATTTTAAGACGGTTGCTACGGTGGCCACCTTGGCTTTCCAATCTGAACTATTTCAGCTATATTTGATCTGCAAGTCACCGCGAGTCAGTTGGCCTTTCCGTTCTAGATAGGAGGTTCAAAATGTATTTTCAAGATGGCGGCCGTGGCAACTGTGATCGTATTTTTAGCCATTTTTGATCTACAAGTCACCCCTGTACTACTATCTACTTAGTTTCGAGTCAATTGACCTTTCGGTTCAGGAGAAAAAGTTTGAAATAGATGTTTAATATGGTGGCCACAGCGGTCATGTTGGATTACCTATCGTATTTTTTAGCTCTTTTGGCCGCGTTACTTCCTACACGTTTCCAATCAGTGGCATTTCGGTTCAAGAGAAGAAGTTAAAAACAAATTTTCAAGATAGCGGCAATGGCGGCCATCTTGGGTTTCCGGTCGGTATGTTGAAGCTTTTTTGGATCTACAGGTAGTCTTAATACTGCTTACCAAGTTACGAATCAGTTGGCCTTTCGTTGTAAGCGAAGAAGTTCAAAATAAATTTTCCAGATGGCGGCCGTGGTGGTCATCTTGGTTTTCTGATCGGAACGATTTAAGCAATTTTTAACTAAAAGTCACCCGGACCATTCATATTAAATTTCGAGTCAGTTGGCCATTCCGTTCAGTAGAAATTCAAAATAGATTTTCCAGCTGGCGGCTGTTGCTGTCATTTTTTATTTCAAAACGAAAAAAAAAAATATATTTTTTTTTTATCTAAAAGTCACGCTGATACTCCCTACAAAGTTTCAAGTCAGTTTACGTTTCGGTTCAGGAGAACAAGTTCAAATTAAATTTTCAAGATGGCGGCCGTGGGGGTCATACTCAATTTCCGATCAAAACGATTTTAACTATTTTTGACCTACAAATCATCTCAATACTCAACCAAGGCTCAAGTCAATCGGGCTTTAAGTTCGGGAGAAAACAAAATGCAAAAATAGATTTTCAAGATAGCCACCCTGGGATTTCCTATCGGATCTATTTCAGCTGTTTTCTTTTTATCTTCAATTTATCTCGATGCTTTCTATCAGGTTTCGAGTCAAATGGCAATTCGGATGAGCAGAAGTTCAAAACTGATTTCCATGATGGCGGCCAGGGAGTAGGAGAAGTTTCTATTTAAAGCAAATTGTTGACGTCGCACGACAGTCGACACACGATGAACAACGGATATTGACCGATCACAAAAACTCCCCTTTAACACGTTTTAGCTCATGTGAGTTGAAAACGCACCAGGTGAAATACACAATATTTATACCCCCCCAAACTTTATTTGTTTGGGGGACGGAGATATACTGTTTTCACGTTGTCCGTCCGTCCGTGTGTCCGTCCGCGACGCTGGTTTTTCCTAATATATTGAAAACGCAGGGGTGGATATTCATCAATTTCTGAAGACACATTGATATTATTAAGGTTTACCTACATAAGAGAAAGTAAGGACTAGGTGCCAATTCTCTTGGAGTTATTGCCCTTAGTATGTTTTTTTTCTTAATGCAGTAAAAAGTTTGTGTGCACACTTTCTCTTAAACCACTGACTGGAATTTGACCAAACTAGCATAGATACATTCTAAGGATAGGGGAAAGAAGTGATTAGATTTTGGTAACCTTCGCTTTATTTTCAAGGTCACTACAATATAAATACTCAAAAAGTGAGCTGTGTTATTGCAGTAAAACTTTTGTGTGCACATTATCTCTTTAACCAATGGCTGGAATTTTACCAAACTAGCACAGATGCATCCTAAGGATGGGGAAAAGAAGTGATACATTACTGGGATAGGGGAAAGAAGATTTTGGTGACCTTTATCTCCTTTTCAAGGTAACACCGGCACTTTGAAACTCAAACTTTGATAGAAAACAGCTTGTGTGCACACTATATATTGAAATGATGGCAGGAATTTTAACAAACTAGCACAGATACATCGTAAGGACATGCGATAGCACCGATACAGTTTTAGAACATGGGAAAGAAATAATTAGATTTTTGTGAACTTGACCTCATTTTCAAGGTCACTACGTTATAAAGACTCCAAAAATGAGCCCTGTAAAAAGTTTGTGTGCACACTATCTCTTTAACCAATGGCTTGATTTTGACCAAATTAGCACAGATACATCATCAGGATAGGGGAAAGAAGAGATTAGATTTTAGTGGCCTTGACCCTATATATTTAAGATAAATACTCTATAAGTGAGTCTTGTGTGCACTCTACCTCATGAACCAATAGATGAAATTCGACCAAACTAGCACAGATATAGCATTGGTATTGGTTAAAGAAGTGACTAGATTTTGATGACCTTTATCTCGTTTTCAAGGTCACACTGGCATTTTGAAACTCAAATTATGATAGAAGAAAGTTTATGTGTACACTATATCTTGAACCAATGGATTGAATTTTAATTAATAAGCACAGAAACATCGTTAGGATATGGGATAGAAGTGATTAGATTTTTGTGACTGACCTCATTTTCAAGGTCACTACATTATAAAGACTCTAAAAATGACCTTGTGTGCACACTGTCTCATGAATCATTAGATGTAATTTGTTCAAGCTAGCAAAGATACTTCATTGGGATGAGGGAAAGAAGTGATTAGATTTCGGTGACTTGTACCTCATTTTCAAGGTCACACTTACACTTTGAAACTCAAATTTTGATAGAAAAAAGCTTATGTGACACATTGATATCAAAAAGATGTACCTGCTTAAGAGAAAGTATGGGCTAGGGGCCCATTCTCTTGGAGTTATTGTCCTTTGTAAAATTTCTTAATGCAGTAAAAAGCTTGTGTGCACACTATCTTTTCAACCGATGGCTTGAATTTGACCAAACTAGCACAGATACATCATCAGGATGGGGGGAAAGACGTGGTTAAATTTTGGTGACCTTGACCTTATTTTCAAGGTCACTACATTATAAATACTCAAAAAGTGAGCCTTGTGTGCATTCTATAGTTTTTCCTGAATATTTTGACTAATATTATTAGGAATCTTAACATATTTTGCACAAATATTCATATTCATGAGATGTTGCTGCTACAGAAAAAAGGGTCAATGGATCGATACTGTTATAGTTATTCCCCTTTGTAATTCTTTAATGTCGGTAACACTTTTGTTTTCCCTGTGTATCTTGCTTAATACTTCTAGGAATCTTGTAATATTTTGCATGAATGTTGATATTGATAAGTTGTTGTTGCTGTGGATCTTTTTTTTTTTATTATTTTTCCTGTCTATCTTGCTTAATAATTGTATTAGATTTTGGTGACCCTAACTTTATTTTCAAGGACACGCCGGTACTTTGAAACTTAAATTTTGTTAGAAAAATGTTTTATGCTTTATGCGCGGGGTATCGAATGAGCGCTGCTTATTGACAATTTGCATTGCAGGTTAACTCAGAGAGGATGTCGGACTGTCCGAATTCTGTACCGTTAACTCTCATCTCAAATACTTATAATTTAAACTACTACATGAGACAAAATAAAAAGAGGACAAAATGGTTCATCTTGTAGTATGTTCTTTTTCTTTTTCAATCTTTCCTTATCTTATCTCAAACTACTGTTACGGTAAATTAGAATTTCCGGTTCCTTGGGGTTTGAGATAACGAGAGCCGCTTGTATTTAAAATGCTGAGTACTTTGCATCGTCAGTACTTTAGATCATGAAGGAATATTCTGGGAGGTAACATCTTATAATTGTCCTTATAATTACAATCTCCACTTATCTGCACATTACCATATTACCGTAACATTACCGATGTAATGTGACTAAGAGACTAGCTGACATCAATCTTTTTGATTAAATAAGCCATAACCTAGATAAGGCGCGTTTTGCAATTAAACAATATTGATATTCTTTCAATTTTTTTCCACAAATACATACGTTGAGGAAAGTTATTCGAAGCATCTTGACGAGGGGCTGCCTATAAGTATACCCACACAATATGTTTTTGTTGTAGTTGTTGTTGTTTTTTGCCTAAGTAGTCGACACAGCCTAAATGGTCCGTGCCTTTCCCTAGGCACTGCTATCTGCTCAACTGCTTCTTGAAGTGTTCACATGCAATAGAAAAAAGTTCACATCATACATAAAATAATTTATACTATATATAAAAAAATTATCATTTATACGTTTGCCGAAATGAATGGATATAAAACTGATATTTGTAGTTATCTGCTTTCAACCTGCACATAGGCATTTATTTGTTGAAACAATAAATGCTATATAGCACTTGCGGCTATGCACAATGGTGTAAACTTAATGTGTGATTTTTCAGGTTGTAACTCTTACTAAAAACACAGAGAGTAACGAAGGCTGTAGCAGTTATCTTTTTGTTTAACTGATTAATTTCCAGTCAGTCTCTCTTTTATATACTTGTTAAATCATCGACATGCGGTCGAAATCAGTATCCTACAAAATTTCAGCTAATCGACAGCAGTGTCGACGAAAAAAACAAGTACCGCAATTACTTAGTAACAACATAGACACACGCAAATTATGTATACTTCTGATAATGGTACAGAATTCTGCCATCGATTTGCCATAACACAGAACAAATACAAAGCATTCACCAGGGATTTCTTACGTTTCAATTTTTCCCATTTGATCCCTCTCCGCGTGTACAGCCACCAAAACAATTTTGAAAATTGCTAAATATAAAAGAAATGGTCTGAAAACAAAAATAATGAAAATTATCCTACAATAACGCTTCGAACAAACACACAATGTCATTCCTCTGTCGACATCCATACTGCTCGGTCGAAAACCGTATTTCTCGATCGACAGAAATTTTACGCAGTACCGGCTCTGTCGACAGCACAAGTAGCGATTTTGGTATTACCCCCGTGGTGACAAAGCAACTGAAACTCCCACAGACTTACAATGGGGAAGCTCTTTATTAATGGATGGCATCTTTATTTTTTATCTTGTATTCATCAAATTTGCAGATAGCCAGGACAGTTATAAAATCTAGGCAAAGTTTAGTCTCTCGGACTCTCTAGGCAATGTGTCTTACCATGCAGGTTAAGTTACTGTTGAATGATGAAACTGATAGTTTAGTTAAAGAGGAGATCGAACAGGCGACGTAAGAAACAAAGTACTATCAAAGTGGTATGTTTGAAAAATGGAAATAATCAACTGAAGAGTGTGTCTGAAGTCGAGAGCAAAGTTTTGACAGAATCATCGAACTCAAACAGTATAGTCGGAGGTCTTGTCTTCGTATTGCCGGAATAGATAGAGATAAACGAGAATACAAACGAGATCGTCATCGACCTAGCAAACTGACTTAAATTCAACATAAATCCCCGGAACATCGGCCGTAGTCATCGATAGGGTGCCGTAAATTCAATTTCAAGTGAAAGTGGTATGGAAATAAACCTATCTCGGATACGGCCTAGAAAAATAATTGTTAAGTTTAAAAGCTTCCAAGCTCGCCTAGCGTTTTTCAAAACTAGAAAATCTTCACGTAAAATAGAATCTTCATAAATGCAGACGTAATCCAGACCAAAAAAACATTAACATATGAATGTAGACAACTGAAATGAGACAATAAAATTTCTAACACCTGGGTTTACAACGGAAATGTATTCAATCTCAATGTATACCGACTGTAAAAAGTCCATCTCTGTTAATAAGATCCCCCTTCATGCACACAATCTTGTCTTGGCGTTGATAAGGGATGATTTGCGGAGGTATTCATATTATATCTTGAGAATGACTTTGGCTTGTACTCATTAGGATCGCCTCGATAAGGCGATTCTTATGAGGACACTACATATTTTTATTTTATAGAACATCAAAAGGATATACCTAGATTATTTCTGCTGTTCCTCCTTGCCTGAAGCTATGAGTGACCTTGGTTGGTTTAAACTACCCCTGTCTCGAGTAAATTTTAATGGTTCCAAAGGCGTTCGAGTCGTTGAAGTTCTGCTGTATTTGATGTCAAGTAAGCTTGTTATTGAGGCATTTTTATGAAAGTCACGTCAAGATGTTTATGCGCTCGATTAGTAACGTTTGTCTTTACATAGCCACGAAATATAGTAGCGTTTTCCTGATACGAAACATGATTTAAATGATCGACCAGGACTGTCATTGCTAGCATACATTTATCTTTTGATAGTCAAGAAGTTTATGTCACACTTATCTGTGATTTCTAGTTAGTTTCTAGCTAGTTCACAGTTTACGAGCTCGTCTCTTTACATCTCCTAACTGTCTGCAAGTCTAATCATGGAGTAGTAGCAGCCTCACTAGTGCTTCTGCTTGTTCTATGTTGTGATTTCTGCGGTCACAATTTATTTTCATTTTAGACACAGACTTGTCTCCTTTAAAATGAGTTATGTGATCGTAAACAAAGTAGAATGTTTATGTTTTTGGGTAGGAAAATACCGTTAATATGCCCGTAGACACCACCACGCATTTGTTTTCTCATTCCCTGGGCGATAACAGACGAGCGACATATGCATATCCATATTCATTTGTCGTTTCCATCTGCAGACAATTATCCTTCATGTTTATTTGACTTCTCAAGGTTGTCGTGTCTGTCATGTGCTGCACGTGGCCTATTCAGCTGGAAACTAACCCATATATGCCTAGTGTCACAAAACTGGGGCATTGGCAATAGTGTAGACCCAGGTCAGACGCAGCACAACGAGGCGACCGATCGGGAGCTGTACCGTCCGCCTAAAGCATGGTTTTTTTTAATGTAAAAACTGAACAAATTAAACAAATCTTACACACCCTAAATCTGAAATGGATTTGTTTAAAAGTATTAGGTGAAAGATGAACCACGTCGCGAAAAAGCCTGCTTTTGTCATTCGCGAGCGGTAAGGGTGTGTATTTTGCATCCTAGCAGTCTGATCACGCATTAGTTCTTGCTAATTATCTTAGGTTTTGTTGCTTATCTGCGTGAATTGTTAGTCCATGTCTTGTCCAGTGGCGGATCCCGATAACAGATTTTCTCGTGACAGGATTGGTCGTACCTGTATAAGTCATATTGTGTTTTCTTGAATGTCAAAGCTCGTCTGTCTCATTTAAACTGTCTCAATATGGACATCTATATATTCGGATGTTTCCTTTAATTTATACGAATATAAACGAAAGCAATCAATATACACCAAGTATTTTTGTTATAACTTGCACCACCTACTGAGGATGGTCGGGTGGTGCAAAGATGTCGTCTATCTTACGTTGTCGGGGCGTCCAACTGATATAGGCTTACAGTTGGACGTCCTGCTACCCTTGTAGCAGGTAAGGGTAGAGGGTGGATGTTTTTTATTCCTTCTGTTTCTTCTCTTTCATTCCTGTTCCTCTTTCTTCCCTGTCCCTCTCTTTTATGTCCTCTACCATCTCTTCTATCTCTTTTCTCCCTTTTTTGGAGACGACACAAAATAACCAAAAAGGGTTGACGTGTCGTTAAACCCCAGCACAACCAATGCACCAGCTATTTGACGGAGCAGTCCAAATTAAAAGTAAACTGCCACGTCTGTAAATAAGCCAGGATTTATTCAGGTAATTGTTGTTTCATCGGTATGTCACATGGTCACTGTAGGCTGACTCATGGAGGTAGGGTTCCCAGTATGATACATTAATTATTCTATCTTGATGTTGTTGTTTGTTTTTGTGTGTTTCTTTGTTGTTGTTGTTGTTGTTGTTGTGTGTGTGTGTGTGTGTGTGTGTGTGTGTGTGTGTGTGTGTGTGTGTGTTTCTTTCTTTTTTCTTTTTTTTTAAGTTGATTTGAAACAAACTTAAGAATGCGTTTGTTATGTAAATAATAGTTTTATTCATTTCTGATTATCTTATATGGTATACATTTGAAATCTTGCTGTCGTTGTCCTTATCGTTATCAACATTATTATCACTATTACTACTATTGTCGTTGTCATCACTTTCAACTACATCGTCATCATCATCATTATAGTTATTATTATTATTATTATTATTATTATTAATGTGTCTCCCCCCTTTAGGGCTGGGAGACATATTGTTTTCCCCCGGGCGTATGTCTGTCTGTCACACTCGTGTCCACTCTATAGTTTGAAACCGTTCAAGCTATCTTCACGAAACTTCCTATAAATATCAATGAACATTAGGCAACATGCAAAGCGCAAGAACACTAACTCTTGCATTTATACATTTTGAGTCATTTCCATTGGATTCTGTCACAAAATCGTGTGTGCTCTATAATTTAAAAATCTTTCAAGCTATCTTCACGAAACTTTATACAAATATCAATCAACATTAGTCGACATGCAGAGCGCAAGATTCATAACTCTTGCATTTGTCCTTTTTGAGTTATTTCCCTTGGACTGTCACAAAATCATGTCCGCTCTATAACTTGAAAATCGTTCAAGCTATCTTCACGAAACTTCATACAAATATTAACCAACATAAGACGACGAGCAGAGCGCAAGAACTATAACCCTTGTGTTTATACTTTTTGAGTTATTTTCCTTGATCTGTCACAAAATCCTGTCCGCTCTATAACTTGAAACTTAATTAGGGAGTTAACGTTTAATATATTCAAGCTATCTTCACGAAACTTCATATAAATATCAATCAACATAAGACAATGCGCAGAGCGCAAGAACTATAACTCTTGCTTTTACTGTTTTTTGAGTTATTTCCTTTAGACTCTGTCACAAAATCCTGTCTGCTCTATAACTTGAAACCGTTCAAGCTATCGTCACGAAACTTCATATAAATATCAATCAACATTAGACGATGTGCAGAGCGCAAGAACCGTAACTCTTTCATTTATACTTTTTTCAGTTATTTTTCTTGGAATTTTGTCCGTCAAAAAATCGTGTTCGCTATGAAATTTGAATCTGTTCAAGATATCTTAAAGAAACTTCCAAGGAATTTCATTAGTTAATATAAACGTACGTTGAATGCACAATACAATATGACACCAAAAAGGGGGGAGACATCTGTGTTTTTGTAGAAAAACAAATTCTAGTTATTATTACTGTTATTATTATTATTATTATTATTAGCACAATTTTTGTGACAATGCAAAATTCGATACAGCATATAGACAAAGGAAATGTATGTTTGTAATATGTTTATGTACATAATTTATGTTGCTGGTCTCACAAAAAAAAAACTTTGTAAGCATTATCCGTTTGACCAAATTGTCTGATAAATATTCTAATACGTATACATATAGTGTCCATAATGCACTGCCTCGTCAATTTCATGCGCTCTTGAGATACACATTGAGATATCGCATAAAAAAAAAACGGCCCTTAGCATTCTTCAAACTACTTCCTTTAAATGCGCGTGTGCAACAAACTATGTAACTCTACCTTGGATATCCTTTGCATGTCTGAGGGCAGCGGGTGTTCTGGCAGGGCTGAGTTTATGCACCGACCCGTCTGCACTTTCGGGTGGTCGCCAGGTCGATAATTACCCTTTTTTCACGCACTGGCTCATTTCATACACTTCTTTTTCAAAGAAACCTGCGACGCAGGACGCTAAGTTTACGACTCCTTTTAAATATCACATTATTTTAAATGATCTAATACTATTGTCATTTTATTATAGTTTTATTTTCGTTTTATAATTTGCTGTTCTTCTTACCTATCTATTGCGTTCTAGTGTCCTCACTCCAAATACTCGTTTCCTCAAGTATTTGCAGCGCTTTATGTTTCTAAGTTGTCTTTGTTGATGTGTACTGATGATCTGAACATTTTTAAGCATAGGTTGACTGTATTTCCTAGATGTCTATTGATTTGAATGCCTTTACGGCAAGGATAGGTTTGTATTACTGCAGATTAAATAGATGAAAGGGAGTTAACATTTAATTTATTCGAATTCTTCGTATTCCTGGCTATGAATTTTTGTTATTTCCGGGACTATAAAGCGATAATTCAAGTGAATTTTCCTCAGCCACGTTTCCAATTTTTAAAACATTTTTCCTTGGTTCATTATAACGTATAAAGCCTTTTACATCAGGCAGATACAGTTGAACCTGAATTGTCCAGCTTTGGCGTTATTTCTCACACTGAAACGTGGTTAAACGGTACAATTACGAATCAAGTTATCGCATTTAATAACTTTCAACTTCCATTTTGGATTGGAGATAGTAACGGTGGTATAGCGTTCTATGTAAAAACAGGAATTCCTTGTAAACGTAAGGGCGACCTCAAATTGATAAACATAGAATGTCTGTGGTACAAGTTCATATAAGAAATAAGAAACCCTTGGCTGAAACCTTTTAAAGATCTCCAATTTCTACAGCACTTGTCTTAAATAAAAATAGAAATTTCTATTAGTTTTGCTGTAGACGCAGGCATAACAGATATTGTTAGACTTGGGGATTTTAACTTCACTATGCTTAATATGCAATCTAAACGGAAAAACGTGATTTGTGTGAACAATACAGCTTTAATGAACTTATCAATGAACCTACAAATTATACTGAAAATACATCAACTATTATCAATTTAATTACAGTTAATTATATAAAATCTGTATATCTTTCCGGAGTAGGCTAACCTTTCTTAATACAAGATACTGGGTATCCTTGTTCTATGTTTTGGATTTTTAATTTCGAAAAAATATACTCTGGAATCATTTACCTGTAAAGTTTGGTTATATGATCGAGGTAATACCGCAGAACGTCGTCAAAAGGTATCTGATTTTGAGTGGGATACCAATCGTAATGATGATGTCGATACACATGCAGGCTCCTTTATGGAAAAATTGTTGGCTTTGGCAGAGCAGTGTACACCTTTTAAAACTGTAACCATAAGACCTCATGATTTACCTCGGATTACATCAGATGTTCGCAAACGTATGAGAAACGAAATAGGCTATTTAGGCTATTTAGAAAATACAAGCGTGACCATAGTAGAGATACATATAATAGGTTTATACGGGCAAGAAATGATGTTACAAACCTGCTCCATAAATCTAAGCAAACTGTGTAGCATCCCTTGCAAATAAGAAAAAACAAACAATCAGACAACCCAAGATTATTAGAAAATACTTAAAGCATTCATTAAACCTTCACAGACCTCAGCTATCCCTCCTCTACTTAATGACAATGTAAATGTTTCTGAAGATTCGGAAAAGGCAAATCTTAAAACAATTATTTTGTTGCGCACATTATGATAGATGATCAGTCTGCAACATTTCTATGTGCTTTGAACAATGACATCTTTACTCTAAATAGCATACAAATTACACTGAATGAGGTTGAATAGACACTCTACAGCTTACAATTAGGCAAGGTACTCGGCCTAAAAAAATAAAGAACTTGCTGAATCTCTGTTAAAGCCGTTAAGCGACCTCTTCAATTATTTCTTTATCCAAATGTAATTTTCCCAATAAATGGAAGTATCTTTGTTCACAAAGGACGACCAATAGCTTATTAGTAACTACAGACCAATAGCTCTTCTTATTACTATTAGTAAACATTTTCAGTAATCACTTATTTAAAAAAAAATAAAACACAATATAATCACATGATTACAATCGGGCTTTTCTCCCGATGATTCAACGATCAATCAGTTTGTTATAACAACTTTTTGCAAAGCCTTGGATGATTGCAAAGACGTCCGAGCAATATTTTGTGATATTATCAAGGCTTTGGACCACGTTTGGCACAAAGGTTTGTTGCATAACATTAGAAGAAGTAGGTATAAAGTCAACTCTTCATCATTGGTCAGCTAGATATCTTTCAAATAGAAAGCAAGGGGTACTTATAATATATAATTTTATACCGAGTGGGGTTGGTCTGACTGGCGTTTTATTTAACCAAGTGTGCCACAGGGCTCTATATTAGGCCCGCTTATTTTTTATTTATTTATTTTTTTTAATTTTTATTTATTTGTTATTATTTTTATTATTTATTTTTTATTATTCTTATTTACATAAATGATATCGTAGTCATCGTTGATTCTACTGTACGTCTTTTTGCAGATTATGAAACATTATACTGGATCGCCGAAGACCCTCATGAAGTTGCCAGACAATCAAATTCCGATTTTGAAAAAAAATACATGATTGGGTAGAACTCTGGCTTGTGAAATTTAACCCCGCTAATATCGAAGCCTTACTCCTTTCTAAAAAAATAAATAAATAAACCCCTCCATTCTCCACTCTTGATGTATAACAAATCAGTTCATGAGGTAACTTCTCATAAACATCTCGGCAGCAATCTTTCTAGTGTCGGAACGCCTGAGCACATCAATTACATAAATTCAAAAGCTTGGACTAGATGAATGTTATGCGCAAGTTCAAATTTTCTCTTATTAGACAAGCCTTAGACAAAAATATACATGGGTACATGAATGAATGTTGTATGGGATATTTGCACCAAGTACAAAGTAAATGCAGTAGAAAAATACAGGTTGAAGCAGCGCGAATTGTTACAGGTGCAACCAAATTGGTCTCTTTGGATATGCTTTATAGAGAAACCAGCTGGAAAACGTTAGAATCTAGACGTAGAAATCATAAACTTTATTTATTACAAGATATCTAACAATATTACCCCTATTTATCTTTCTTCGTCAATACCTCCTCTGGTAGATTACATCACAGTTTATAGACTTCGAAATGCAACGAACATTAGACGAGGTCCAGAACCCAGTTATATTATAATTCATTTCTACCGTCTGGCATCAGAACCTGTAACGAACTTACTCCTGATGTCAGAGATATATATTTCATGACAATTTTCAAAATCGCATAAATGAAAATACCATAAACCCTCGCCCTCCCCCGCTCCCTAAATTTTATTTCAGAGGCGAAAAAAATTGTTCAGATTCAACATACTTGGCTTAGAACTTCTTGCAGTTCATTTATTCATCATCTCTTCCTAAAAGAGCATCGTGAATGACCCCAAAAGTACTTGTGGAACTACTGAGAAACTGTACGTGTGGAACTAAAGAAACATTTTAACTCTACTTATTTGAATGCCAGAGGTATAACTGAATACGAAATGATGTTAGTAAAAGTTTCAGTACACTGTCAACCGACTACTGACAGTTTTTTGTTTGATAACACTGAGTTAGATTATAATAAAAACTGTGAGACTTTCCTGGTTGTACAAACTTTTGTTACCGTTGATAGTAAGCGCTTCAAACCGTGAAAATATTTTCTCTCTCTCTCTCTCTCTCTCTCTCTCTCTAAAGGTCAGGTTTTGTTGGTTTGTATTTTTTCTTCTCTATTATATTTTCATCTTTCACTTTTTCTTTATTATCTTTGTCTGATATGTGGTTTAAATAGATCATGGTTGTCTTCGTAATATTCATTTTACCGAATATGCAATTTACATGTTAGATGATGGGAAACAGATTTATACAAGTCTGTCAACTGTTTTTTTGTTGTTCTTTTTTTTTTTCTTTTTTTTTTTTTTTTTTTTTTTTTTTTTTCCAACATTATGTTGAAACCAAATCTAAGCAAGGTGTGAATTTAAAATGATTCAAATATTGGCTTTGACATTGTTTGCCCGAGTACTGACATATCAACTATTAGTTTTTGTTAATCTCAAATTTTATTAGAACTTAATTAAATTAAATTTTCTGATCAGTAAATACCGCAGTTAGGTCAGTTCAAACAACTGGCCAGACTTACGTAACTCTTATGTGCGATTGTGCCCACAGGGCAAAATCTTTTCGATTACGGAATCGGATGAATGGTGCATTTGACAGAAACGCACGATTCAGAAAGAAAGTATGGGTTTTCCTCAAATTATAAGCTTCCATCCTGGTCTCCAGTATTGCCGAGCTACTTTACGCCAGTTTAATGTTTATAAATCAAAGCTTGTTTACTTGCGTATCAACGTATTTTTTAATATTAGACTAGTCAAAATAAATATTGCCTTAGGGTCAAGGTAAAGCAGATATTTTAGAGGAAAACTGCCTACACTCAGTATTATAACTGCACAATACATTAACCTATAGATAATGTGTTATTTTATACTGTTATCATACCTTTGCACAGAAAGAAACGACAGTAACATCGTCCCATACAGTCTTGATCCAGAAGATCCTTTAGGCAGTCACTTGTGTGACGTCACTTCCTCCCGCTCTTTTGATCACGTGTCAGTTTCTTTTCTGTGGAGGAGAAAGTAAACACGAATTTTTTTTCTCCAGGTGAAAGAAGTCTTGTTTTCTTCCCTTTTCTCCGATTGAATTTATAATCTTTGTTCTTTATCTTGTTCCTTTATCATGCCTTTCCAAATTCATACTAATTTTTGTTGAAATTTATGTTTCGTTTTCTTGTATTTATCTTTCGCTCATTCGTCATAATGAGTTTTCGCGACTTTCATGACTATTATGCGTGGTGAATGTGGTCATATGAAATTGCGTTGGGATAATCATGACAAATGCCTAAAACGTTCTTATTGTTCCAGGGAATCAACCTATAATTACGTGTAGTTCCTGGACAGACAAAACTTGGAAGCTTGTCAAGAAAAGAAGAACTTGCGCTCCTAGAAAGTGGGTCATGTCTAAGAAGAAGAAGAGATCGCAAGCCATGTCTGATTCATCAGACAATGGAAAATTGGATGGGAACACCACCCGAATTGGCCCTTTTGCCCAGGGGAGGACCCATCCAGGTGGCAACTCCAAAGGTACTTGTACCCAGAGGAGTGTAAGTCCATCGGTCACTGGTCAACAGGCCACCGGCCATTTGCCCACTGGACAAGAAGACATCACAGACCGGCCACCAGTCACCAGTCACCGGTCTAATGGGCATTACACATGGTAGTTCTAGTCAACCAATCACCGGTCACCAGCCGTCCAGCCACCGGTCATTGGAAAATATAAATAAAGGGGAAAGTCAATTTTCACCGGCCACCAGTCACAGGTCATCAGACTTTATACCAATCTACTATTAGTGATAATCATGCCATGGGCATGGAGTTCACTAATAATGGAGCATTTAGACATGAAATTCAGAAGCCCAGAGTTTTATTACCCCTGGAAATGGACTTTTGTGATATGTCCGATCCCAGTATTATCATAGAGCTGCCTGATAATGACTGAAGATCGGACAACAGACTTCCCTTTCTGGATGTATTTCCAGGAGGGATCAGTCTAGAAGTAAATATAAGGCCAAGAAGAGGAGGAGACGTAGATCGTCTTCTACAGCCTCCTCTTCTAGGTCTGCATCTTCTGACTCTCGCAAAAGAAGCAGAAAGTCAAAAAAGATCCAAACATTCTTATAAGAGAAGAAGACATTCTTCTTCGTCTTTCTCATTATCTGATAATTAGTCCCATGATTATGGCAGATACAAAAGAAGTAGACATAGTCCGCAGATTGTACAGAATCCGAGTATGCTACAGCCTGTGGAAATAACTAATGACCCGACAATACCGCAACCGGATCAGACTTTTCAGTGCTCTTCAAAGGACTCAGGTGTAGACTCGGAGATAGAAACCTTGTCCTTTGATAAGGCAATCAATGAAGTCTTCAGGCTTTTGCCCAAGGCCAGCCGAGGAGCATACTCCGGCAAAGCCTTTATCTGGTATTAAACATCTAATGGAGTCGCATATGACTCCATTACTAGTTTTGCCACAATCCAAGCTAGTTGAAAATACTGCCATATATCTCCACAACAAAATCAACACGGAGAAATGTGGCAGAGATTGGATACGCTCTCAAAATTTAATATCTTCCCTGACACATACTAAATTTTGTAAGAGCCAGAATCAATATTTCCCGACAGACAACATTCCTCCTTTGGAATCGGAAGCTTCCCTGCTGTTTTTATCCGGCAAAGCAAAATGCTCCATTCCAATGAAAAACATGGAAATATGGGAAAAAACGAGCCTGCAAACTCATAGCGATAAACTCGCATGCGGATCTATTCTTTTCTGCAGCATACTTATGTATGCAGCAGCAGACAATGTCCGTTCTAGCTCTTTCGAGACTGCTTGAAGCTGTAGTTAAGTCTATAAAGCATGCCACGGCTATGTCTACGATCTTAGCTACGGAGATATTTCAAGCTAGACGTGATGCGGTGTTAGCCACGCCTAAGCTTTCAGTGGACAATTCCAACCATGAGTTGCGAAACACTCCAATAAATTTTAAGACCTTATTTCGTAACAAAATTAATGAAGTTGCCAAGGGCAATTTTGAAGCCCAGCAACACAGGTACTTGGCAACTTCCTCGGCGGTTGCTACTACCATGCAACAACAAAAAGTGACTTACCCGGCTCCTCCGGTCTTTAAAACCTTCTAGGCCCAGCAAACGCAGCCGTACATACCTAAAAGTCAGACACTGTCCTGCTTTTTAAATAGAAAGGAATAAGCAAAAGTGGAAATCAGAAACAGTTCCCCTCCTCTAAGCAAGCCTCATTCTCCACAAATATTTGAAGTCCAACCCTTTCCACTGCCAGTCCAACCAGGTCCAGACATTCCAGTGGGAGGAAGGTTGGCCCATTCGTGGAACAATGGGAGGAATTGACAGACAACAAGTAGGTCCTCTCTATTGTCCGAATCGGGTTCAAGATCCCATTCAAGTCAGTTCCTCCCCTGTCGGTTGACTCGATAAATCTGAGTCAATCTTCCCTCCCTCCCCCCCCCCCCCCCCCCTTCATTGCGAGAAGAGATCGCAGAACTTCTCAAGAAACGAGCAATGGAAAGGGTACGGAATCCGGGAACTCCCGGATTTTATTTCCGGCTATTCCTAGTGCCAAAAAAGAGCGGAAAGTTACGCACAGTAATAGATATTTCCTTACGAAATCAGTTTATAAACAAACAGCATTTCAAGATGGAGACAGTCAAGTCAGTAAGACAATCGATAATGGTCAACGACTGGGCTGTCTCCATAGATCTGACAGATGCATATTTTCATGTTCCGATACATCCAAGATCCAGAAAATACCTTCGGCTCGTCTACGAACATCAGGTCTTTCAGTTCACGGCCTTACCGTTCGGAATGTCCCTGTCCGTGGATTTTCACAAAATTAATGAATGTAATAGCAGCACACTTACGACTACGTGCGTGTCTCTCTTTCCATACCTAGACAATTGGCTAATAAGATATCTGATTCGCAATCGACTTATCTCGCACATAAAATTTACCCTTCAAATGGTACAAAATCTGGGTTTTATACCAAATCTAAAGAAGTCAGATTTGATACCAACACAAGAATTCACCTTTTTAGGTATGGAATTTCTAACTCACCAAAATATAGTCAGCGTACCAGCGGACCGAGTAAAAGCTCTTATCCTGACTATCAAAACAACTCTCTCCCAGACTCAAATTTCGACACGAACTTTCTTTCCCTTTTGGGCAAACTCAGTGCAGCAGCAGACTTAATTCTTCTAAGCAGACTGCATTTACGACTCTGCAATGTGCCTATTATCGGTCTGGAAACCTAACATTCTTCCCTTAGATTATCAGGTTACGATCAACAGTATGATCAAAGTCCATTTGAAATGGTGGATGAATACCAATCGCTTCGTTCAAGGTACGCCCAGTCACCCTCCAGACCCAAAGATATTCCTTTATACGGATGCCAGTCATTTCGATTGGGTAGCTTATCTGGAACCGATGAGTCTATCCTTTTATGGTTGCCGGTCGGAAGACCAATCCAGCTCCATATCAACATGTTGGAAATAATGGCCATTCGTTTCTCACTGATAAGAGCCTTCAAATATATTCACACTTCTTGTGTCATGATTTCAACCGACCATACAACAGTGGTCTCATATATCAACAAGCAAGGAGGAACACATTCTCCCAACCTATGCGTACAGGTATGGAAGATCCTCCAATAGTGCCTAAAAAAAGGTAAGAGAAATGTCCAGGGAGTGCCACAATCACAAACCGCAGCCCTTCCCAGACCCCAAGAGGAAGAGGAAACCGACAAATCTAAACAAGCACAAACCGAACAAACGTACGAAAAGAACTAAGTTTAGGTCTCTCTTCCCTAAGCGAGGTAACCGCAATAGTAAAAGGACTGAAAAACACAAGAACAAAATGACACGCGGAAAGACATACAACAAATCGCCTCGTAGAATAAACCACAAAGCAACAAAGAGTAAGACTAACACCGGGACCACCACCTTAGAAAACTTAGAATTTCCTTGATGCTGCCAGGTTCCTTCCGTGTCTTAAAAGCCTACACAGTCTTGGGATTGGGACTTATTCCTTCTACATTCAGAATGTGCCCGAGAAAAAGGACTTGAGTTTTAAATAATTCACATTTTGAAGGCTTTATTTTCAACCCTGCTTGAGAAAGGCGCTTCAGTACTTCTTCCAATCTCCCAAGATCTTCAGCAAACTAGAGCTGGTGTTTGTAAAACACTATGCCCCCAACTGCCTGACTCTAACACTGCTTGACTCCAACACTGCTTGCCCATGACGGTAACAACAGCACAAATATATGAGATTTCAATGGTATTTTATCAATGGGAAATAACTCTAAAATAGGAGATACTTGGGATAAGAAAAAAATACGGGTCATCTATTTCTTCATGAGGAATCAAAATATGAAATTTCAAAACATTAGCATACATGGTTCTAAACTTGTGCTATACACAATAAAGCAACGACATTAAATGGCCAGAAATTGCGAAGGGCCATAACTCCAACGTTTCATTTAGTTGGTTCAAAATTTAATTAAGTGATCTTCTCCTCAATCACAATCAGAGTACCAAATATCATGGCTCTGGCTTAAATACTTTTTGAGATATCTTGCTGACAAGGTCAAAATGCCTAGAACTACAAAGGGCCATAACTACGTCCATTTTTCATGGAATTCCCTAAAAAACAAATCAGGTAATCTCCACATCATCCCCAATCAGCATATAATATTTCAAGACCCTAGCTTAAGTACTTTTCGAGACATCTTGCTGACAAGGTCAAAATGCGCAAAACTGCAAAGGAATAAAGAATAAAACATGTTGTCGTCAGGATTCGTCTTATCCAAGGCAAATTCAATGTTTTGGCAGACAGGTTATCGGGAATCGACAAAATAGTCAAAACAGAGTGGGCATTGGATCGATCGATAGCAAATTTAATATTCCAAATGTTCAACTATTCCAATCTGGATCTGCTTGCGACACGTTTCAATCACAAACTTCCACTTTATGTGTCCCCAGTTCTGGACAATCAAGCCTTTGCGATGCGCGCATTTTCCATGAACTGGAACCATCTTGATGCTTATGCATTTTCTCCAACAATAATGATTCCTTCTGTCCTGAACAAGATACGCCAATCTTAGTGCAGAATAGTTCTTATAGCCCCTCTTTGGCCGCAACAAACATGGTTCTCAGAGGTTCTACAATTACTTGTATCAGCTTCAGTTCGTCTTCCACTCTTTCCAAAACTATTAACACAAGCTAAAGGAAAGTTTCAACATCGAAACCTCCCAGTAATAAACACTAAAGCCTGGGAGTTATCAAGCGATCAATTAAAGATAGAAAATTTTCGCAAAACGTTGCAGATTTTGTCTCCAAATCAAGATGAACATCAACTCAGAAAGTCTATGCCGCGAAATGGATCGTATATACCCGTTGGTGTCATAGAAGGAAGGTTAATCCCGTCTCTTGCTGAACCTCTGTTAAAGCCGTTAAGCGACCTCTTCAATTATCTTTTTTATCCAAATGTAATTTTTCCAATAAATGGAAGTATCTTTGTTCACAAAGGACGACCGATAGCTTATTAGTAACTACAGACCAATAGCTCTTCTTATTACTATTAGTAAACATTTTCAGTAATCACTTATTTAAAAAAAATAAAACACAATATAATCACATGATTACAATCGGGCTTTTCTCCCGATGATTCAACGATCAATCAGTTTGTTATAACAACTTTTTGCAAAGCCTTGGATGATTGCAAAGACGTCCGAGCAATATTTTGTGATATTATCAAGGCTTTGGACCAAGTTTGGCATAAAGGTTTGTTGCATAACATTAGAAGAAGTAGGTATAAAGTCAACTCTTCATCATTGGTCAGCTAGTTATCTTTCAAATAGAAAGCAAGGGGTACTTATAATATATAATTTTATACCGAGTGGGGTTGGTCTGACTGGCGTTTTATTAAACCAAGTGTGCCACAGGACTCTATATTAGGCCCGCTTATTTTTTATTTATTTATTTTTTTTAATTTTTATTTATTTGTTATTATTTTTATTATTTATTTTTTATTATTCTTATTTACATAAACGATATTGTAGTCATCGTTGATTCTACTGTACGTCTTTTTGCAGATTATAAAACATTATACTTGATCGCCGAAGACCCTCATGAAGTTGCCAGACAATCAAATTCCGATGTTGAAAAAAATACATGTTTAGGTAGAACGCTGGCTCGTGAAATTTAACCCCGCTAATATTGAAGCCATACTCCTTTCTAAAAAAATAAATGAATAAACCCCTCCATCCTCCCCTCTTGATGTATAACAAATCAGTTCATGAAGTAACTTCTCATAAACATCTCGGCAGCAATCTTTCTAGTGTCGGAACGCCTGAGCACATCAATTACATAAATTCAAAAGCTTGGACTAGATGAATAGTATGCGCAAGTTCAAATTTTCTCTTATTAGACAAGCCTTAGACAAAAGTATACATGGGTACATGAATGAATGTTGTATGGGATATTCGCATCAAGTACAAAGTAAATGCAGTAGAAAAATACAGGTTGAAGCAGCACGAATTGTTACAGGTGCAACCAAATTTGTCTCTTTGAATATGCTTTATAGAGAAACCAGCTGGAAAACTTTAGAGTCGAGACGTAGAAATCATAAACTTTATTTATTAGCAAGATATCTAATAATATTACCCCTATTTATCTTTCTTCGTCAATACCTCCTCTGGTAGATTACATCACAGTTTATAGACTTCGAAATGCAACGAACATTAGACGAGGTCCAGAACCCAGTTATATTATAATTCATTTCTACCGTCTGGCATCAGAACCTGTAACGAACTTACTCCTGATGTCAGAGATATATATTTCATAACAATTTTCAAAATCGCATAAATGAAAATACCATAAACTCTCGCCCTCCCCAGCTCCATAAATTTTATTTCAGAGGCGAAAAAAATTGTTCATATTCAACATACTTGGCTCAGAACTTCTTGCAGTCCATTTATTCATCATCTCTTCCTAAAAAAGCATCGTGAATGACCCCAGAAGTACTTGTGGAACTACTGAAAAACTGTACGTGTGGAACTAAAGAAACATTTTAACTCTACTTATTTGAATGCCAGAGGTACAACTGAATACGAAATGATATGTTAGTAAAAGTTTCAGTACACTGTCAACCGACTACTGACAGTCTTTTGTTTGATAACACTGAGTTAGATTATAATAAAAACTGTGAGACTTTCCTGGTTGTACAAACTTTTGTTACCGTTGATAGTAAGCGCTTCAAACCGTGAAAATATTTTCTCTCTCTTTCTCTCTCTCTCTCTCTCTCTCTCTCTCTCTCTCTCTCTCTCTAAAGGTCAGGTTTTGTTGGTTTGTATTTTTTCTTCTCCATTATATTTTCATCTTTCACTTTTTCTTTATTATATTTGTCTGATATGTGGTTTAAATAGATCATGGTTGTCTTCGTAATATTCATTTTACCGAATATGCAATTTACATGTTAGATGATGGGAAACAGATTTATACAAGTCTGTCAACTGATTTTTTGTTGTTCTTTTTTTTTTTTTTTTTTTTTTTTTTTTTTTTTCCAACATTATGTTGAAACCAAATCTAAGCAAGGTGTGAATTTAAAATGATTCAAATATTGGCTTTGACATTGTTTGCCCGAGTACTGACATATCAACTATCAGTTTTTGTTAATCTCAAATTTTATTAGAACTTAATTAAATTAAATTTTCTGATCAGTAAATACCGCAGTTAGGTCAGTTCAAACAACTGGCCAGACTTACGTAACTCTTATGTGCGATTGTGCCCACAGGGCAAAATCTTTTCGATTACGGAATCGGATGAATGGTGCATCTGACAGAAACGCACGATTCAGAAAGAAAGTATGGGTTTTCCTCAAATTATAAGCTTCCATCCTGGTCTCCAGCATTGCCGAGCTACTTTACGCCAGTTTAATGTTTATAAATCAAAGCTTGTTTACTTGCGTATCAACGTATTTTTTAATATTAGACTAGTCAAAATAAATATTGCCTTAGGGTCAAGGTAAAGCAGATATTTTAGAGGAAAACTGCCTACACTCAGTATTTTAACTGCACAATACATTAACCTATAGATAATGTGTTATTTTATACTGCTATCATACCTTTGCATAGAAAAAAAACGACAGTAACATCGTCCCATACAGTCTTGATCCAGAAGATCCTTTAGGCAGTCACCTGTGTGACGTCACTTCCTCCCGCTCTTTTGATCACGTGTCAGTTTCTTTTCTGTGGAGGAGAAAGTAAACACGGATTTTTTTTTTCTCCAGGTGAAAGAAGTCTTGTTTTCTTCCTTTTTCTCTGATTGTATTTATAATCTTTGTTCTTTATCTTGTTCCTTTATCATGCCTTTCAAAATTCATTCTAATTTTTGTTGAAATTTATGTTTCGTTTTCTTGTATTTATCTTTCGCTCATTCGTCATAATGAGTTTTCGCGACTTTCATGACTATTATGCGTGGTGAATGTGGTCATATGAAATTGCGTTGGGATAATCATGACAAATGCCTAAAATGTTCTTATTGTTCCAGGGAATCAACCTATAATTACGTGTAGTTCCTGGACAGACAAAACTTGGAAGCTTGTCAAGAAAAGAAGAACTTGCGCTCCTAGAAAGTGGGTCATGTCTAAGAAGAAGAAGAGATCGCAAGCCATATCTGATTCATCAGACGATGGAAAATTGGATGGGAACACCACCCCAATTGGCCCTCTTGCCCAGGGGAGGACCCATCCAGGTGGCAACTCCAAGGGTACTAGTACCCAGAGGAGTGTAAGTCCATCGGTCACTGGTCAACAGGCCACCGGCCATTTGCCCACTGGACAAGAAGACATCACAGACCGGCCACCAGTCACCGGTCACCGGTCAAATGGGCATTACACATGGTAGTTCAAGCCAACCAATCACCGGTCACCAGCCGTCCAGCCACCGGTCATTGGAAAATATAAATAAAGGGAAATGTCCGATCCCAGTATTATCATAGAGCTGCCTGATAATTACTGAAGATCGGACAACAGACTTCCCTCTCTGGATGTCTTTCCAGGAGGGATCAGTCTAGAAGTAAACATAAGGCCAAGAAGAGGAGGAGACGTAGATCGTCTTCTACAGCCTCCTCTTCTAGGTCTGCATCTTCTGACTCTCGCAAAAGAAGCAGAAAGTCAAAAAAGATCCAAACATTCTTATAAGAGAAGAAGACATTCTTCTTCGTCTTTCTCATTATCTGATAATTAGTCCCATGATTATGGCAAATACAAAAGAAGTAGACATAGTCCGCAGGTTGTACAGAATCCGAGTATGCTACAGCCTGAGGAAATAACTAATGACCCGACAATACCGCAACCGGATCAGACTTTTCAGTGCTCTTCAAAGGACTCAGGTGTAGACTCGGAGATAGAAACCTTGTCCTTTGATAAGGCTATCAATGAAGTCTTCAGGCTTTTGCCCAAGGCCAGCCGAGGAGCATACTCCGGCAAAGCCTTTATCTGGTATTAAACATCTAATGGAGTCGCATATGACTCCATTACTAGTTTTGCCACAATCCAAGCTAGTTGAAAATACTGCCATATATCTCCACAACAAAATCGACACGGAGAAATGTGGCAGAGATTGGATACGCTCTCAAAATTTAATATCTTCCCTGACACAGACTAAATTTTGTAAGAGCCAGAATCAATATTTCCCGACAGACAACATTCCTCCTTTGGAATCGGAAGCTTCCCTGCTGTTTTTATCCGGCAAAGCAAAATGCTCCATTCCAATGAAAAACATGGAAATAGAGGAAAAAGAGCCTGCAAACTCATAGCGATAAACTCGCATGCGGATCTATTCTTTTCTGCAGCATACTTATGTATGCAGCAGCAGACAATGTCCGTTCCAGCTCTTTCGAGACTGCTTGAAGCTGTAGTTAAGTCTATAAAGCATGCCACGGCTATGTCTACGATCTTAGCTACGGAGATATTTCAAGCTAGACGTGATGCGGTGTTAGCCAAGTCTAAGCTTTCAGTGGACAATTCCAACCATGAGTTGCGAAACACTCTAATAAATTCTAAGAACTTATTTCGTAACAAAATTAATGAAATTGCCAAGGGCAATTTTGAAGCCCAGCAACACAGGTACTTGGCAACTTCCTCGGTTGCTACTACCATGCAACAACAAAAAGTGACTTACCCGGCTCCTCCGGTCTTTAAAACCTTCTAGGCCCCAGCAAACGCAGCCGTACATACCTAAAAGTCATACACTATCCTGCTTTTTAAATAGAAAGGAATAAGCAAAAATGGAAATCAGAAACAGTTCCCTTCCTCTAAGCAAGCCTCATCCTCCACAAATATTTGAAGTCCAACCCTTTCCACTGCCAGTCCAACCAGGTCCAGACATTCCAGTGGGAGGAAGGTTGGCCCATTCGTGGAACAATGGGAGGAATTGACAGACAACAAGTAGGTCCTCTCTATTGTCCGAAACGGGTTCAAGATCCCATTCAAGTCAGTTTCTCCCCTGTCGGTTGACTCGATAAATCTGAGTCAATCTTCCTCCCCTTCATTGCGAGAAGAGATCGCAGAACTTCTCAAGAAACGAGCAGTGGAAAGGGTACGGAATCCGGGAACTCCCGGATTTTATTTCCGGCTATTCCTAGTGCCAAAAAAGAACGGAAAGTTACGCACAGTAATAGATATTTCCTTACTAAATCAGTATATAAACAAACAGCATTTCAAGATGGAGACAGTCAAGTCAGTAAGACAATCGATAATGGTAAACGACTGGGCTGTCTCCATAGATCTGACAGATGCATATTTTCATGTTCCGATACATCCAAGATCCAGAAAATACCTTCGGTTCGTCTACGAACATCAGGTCTTTCAGTTCACGGCCTTACCGTTTGGAATGTCCCTGTCCCTGGATTTTCACAAAATTAATGAATGTAATAGCAGCACACTTACGACTACGTGCGTGTCTCTCTTTCCATACCTAGACAATTGGCTAATAAGATATCTGATTTGCAATCGACATCTCGCACATAAAATTTACCCTTCAAATGGTACAAAATCTGGGTTTTATACCAAATCTAAAGAAGTCAGATTTGATACCAACACAAGAATTCACCTTTTTAGGTATGGAATTTCTAACTCACCAAAATATAGTCAGCGTACCAGCGGACCGAGTAAAAGCTCTTATCCTGACTATCAAAACAACTCTCTCCCAGACTCAAATTTCGACACGAACTTTCTTTCCCTTTTGGGCAAACTCAGTGCAGCAGCAGACTTAATTCTTCTAAGCAGACTGCATTTACGACTCTGCAATGTGCCTATTATCGGTCTGGAAACCTCACATTCTTCCCTTAGATTATCAGGTTACGATCAACAGAATGATGAAAGTCCATTTGAAATGGTGGATGAATACCAATCGCTTCGTTCAAGGTACGCCCAGTCACCCTCCAGACCCAAAGATATTCCTTTATACGGATGCCAGTCATTTCGATTGGGTAGCTTATCTGGAACCGATGAGTCTATCCTTTTATGGTTGCCGGTCGGAAGACCAAACCAGCTCCATATCAACATGTTGGAAATAATGGCCATTCGTTTCTCGCTGATAAGAGCCTTCAAATATATTCACACTTCTTGTGTCATGATTTCAACTGACCATACAACAGTGGTCTCATATATCAACAAGCAAGGAGGAACACATTCTCCCAACTTATGCGTAGAGATATGGAAGATCTTCCAATAGTGCCTAAAAAAAGGTAAGAGAAAAGTCCAGGGAGTGCCACAATCACAAACGGCAGCCCTTCCCGGACCCCAAGAGGAAGAGGAAACCGACAAATCTAAACAAGCACAAACCGAACAAACGTACGAACAGCACTAAGATTAGCTCTCTCTTCCCCAAGCGAGGTAATCGCAATACTAAAAGGACTGAAAAGCACAAGAACAAAATGACACACGGAAAGACATACAACAAATCGCCTCGTAGAATAAACCACAAAGCAACAAAGAGTAAGACTAACACCGGGACCACCACCTTAGAAAACTTATAATTACCTTGATGCTGCCAGGTTCCTTCCGTGTCTTAAAAACCTACACAGTCTTGAGATTGGGACTTATTCCTTCTACATTCAGAATGTGCCCGAGAAAAAGGACTTGAGATTTAAATAATTCACATTTTGAAGGCTTTATTTTCAACCCTGCTTCAGAAAGGCGCTTCAGTACTTCTTCCAATCTCCCAAGATCTTCAGCAAACTAGAGCTGGTGTTTGTAAAACACTATGCCCCCAACGGCCTGACTCTAACACTGCTTGACTCCAACACTGCTTGCCCATGACGGTAACAACAGCACAAATATATGAGATTTCAATGGTATTTTATCAATGGGAAATAACTCTAAAATAGGAGATACTTGGGATAAGAAAAAAATACGGGTCATCTATTTTTTCATGAGGAATCAAAATATGAAATTTCAAAACATTAGCATACATGGTTCTAAACTTATGCTATACACAATAAAGCAACGACATTAAATGGCCAGAAATTGCGAAGGGCCATAACTCCAACGTTTCATTTAGTTGGTTCAAAATTAAATCAAGTGATCTCCTACTCAATCACAATCGGAGTACCAAATATCATGGCTCTGGCTTAAATACTTTTTGAGATATCTTTCTGACAAGGTCAAAATGCCTAGAACTACAAAGGGCCATAACTACGTCCATTTTTCATGGAATTCCCTAAAAAACAAATCAGGTAATCTCCACATCATCCCCAATCAGCATATAATATTTCAAGACCCTAGCTTAAGTACTTTTCGAGACATCTTGCTGACAAGGTCAAAATGCGCAGAACTGCAAAGTAATAAAGAATAAAACATATTGTCGTCAGGATTCGTCTCATCCAAGGCAAATTCAATGTTTTGGCAGACAGGTTATCGAGAATCGACAAAATAGTCAAAACAGAGTGGGCATTGGATCGATCGATAGCGAATTTAATATTCCAAATGTTCAACTATTCCAATCTGGATCTGCTTGCGACACGTTTCAATCACAAACTTCCACTTTATGTGTCCCCAGTTCTGGACAATCAAGCCTTTGCGATGCGCGCAGTTTCCATGAACTGGAACCATCTTGATGCTTATGCATTTTCTCCAACAATAATGATTCCTTCTGTCCTGAACAAGATACGCCAATCTTAGTGCAGAATAGTTCTTATAGCCCCTCTTTGGCCGCAACAAACATGGTTCTCAGAGGTTCTACAATTACTTGTATCAGCTTCAGTTCGTCTTCCACTCTTTCCAAAACTATTAACACAAGCTAAAGGAAAGTTTCAACATCGAAACCTCCCAGTAATAAACATTAACGCCTGGGAGTTATCAAGCGATCAATTAAAGATAGAAAATTTTCGTTAAACGTTGCAGATTTTGTCTCCAAATCAAGACGAACATCAACTTAGAAAGTCTATGCCGCGAAATGGATCGTATATACCCGTTGGTGTCATAGAAGGAAGGTTAATCCCGTCTCTTGCTGAACCTCTGTTAAAGCGGTTAAGCGACCTCTTCAATTATTTTTTTTATGTATGTAATGTGGCTTCATTTATGAAATGCTGTTCCGAAGTTGAGGACACACTTGTGGCAAATACTACCGCCATATCTTTAACACTTAGCTTCGCGTAATGACTTGATCACTGCATGAAAATCCCAAATGACCGTCTTTCATTGTCAAGTAGAAAATACACTGTACGATATTAAGGGGGAAGATTTTTCTCACACAGTACCAGAAGACTCTTATTTTACTTTATGCCAAAAGCGGTTCTTTAGCTTTAAGGATTAGTATAGTGATGAGATGCCTAACTGGGAGATCGAAGTGTGTGTGTGTGTTTTTTTTTTTTTTGTTTTTTTTGTTTTTTTTTTTTCGAAGTAGGATTACATTTCCAAAAGGTGCTTTTGGAGGAATCATATGTTTGAAGTCATTGTGTATCCAAATTATTAGGTATTCGCGACATTTATACCCTGTTTCGACATTTTGTATCGATTTTGGTCATTTCATACAAACAGACAAAACATTAATAGAAAGGAAGGCAATGATCAGGAATCAAAACAATTACCAAACACCGCTCGTCTAAGACAACAAAGGGAAAGAAAGACGCACTAATAGCAGCGTCACCACAATCAAAACACTACAAGCCAAAAGGACAGCTCCCCTCCCCTCCCCTCACCCCCACGCCGCACCCCCCTCCCCCCCCCCCCACACACACACACACACAACCCATACCCCCAACAAAAAAGAAAAATCTGGCCAAACGGTTACCCAAATAAAATTACAATGACAGACATGCAAAGACAAACAAAGACAGAAATAGTAAACCACAGCAGAAGCACCGCCTTTGAACGGTCAGTATTTTTTTTTTGATGGTGGTGGGGGTGGGGATGAGGGAGAATGGTGGGGTGGGCTTAAATCGATTTTACCTGGCCACAACCCTCGTCTTTAGTTCTGCTGTGGTCTACACAAGATTTTCTAACATCAGTGCAACATCTCCGAGAACATAAAAATCAAACAAACACGGGGACGAAACAGCGATGGGTGAGGTCTCGAAAGCAGGAAATGACTGAAATACTGAAGCAATAGAAAACCAACAGTTGGACTGCGGTGAGCCCGACTAGGGCCAGAGCGGTTTGTTGTATTACATTTAGACTGTACCCAATATATCGAAGAATAAGTTTACGAAATTGAGTGCTAAATGATTGCAAGCATATCCTGTTTCTGAATTTATATACTAAGTTACCATGAAATTCAGGTTTGGTAGACCTTGTTGCAGAAGAAAACAAATCTAATCGAGCGTTGCAAGCTTAATCTCATTATTTGAGCACCGTCATGAGAAAACATGCAACCACCTAATAAGCAAATCGGTCTTTTCAGCTACTGAAACTGGTTGAGCTCATCGGATCGCAAGAGATATATCATTTAAGCAGAAAAATCACACAAAAATGCTGACCAGACTTCGCAGGCTGATCTGCGTATTTGTTGTACGTATACCATGTGCAGGAAGTCTCATCGTTTCATATCGCCCTTATCAGCAAAGAGGATTATTGGCGGACCGTATCAGACAAGTCATCTCCGGATGTTTCCGGATTGTTCCGCGATTGTTCGTCGTGCTCGGCGGATACGCTTATCAATAAATGGCCCGAATGAATAAATCAATAAATGGCCCGAAGCCAGTTTTCCAATCATGCTGAGAGGTGGTTTTGACTTGAGTGGCAAAATTTGTCGCATCATTTATTCCAGTTCAGAGGACTAGGCAAACTGTGAATATCCTGACAAATAATTATTTTTATTTGATCATAAGGGTCCTTCATTATATGCCCCTATACAAAGAATAGAAATGAAACAAACCGTTTCACACTTAAATTATAACTTTACAATTTATGATGAAATTATTTCATATTAGAGATGAAGGTCTCTGAATTGAAAAAAAAAGAACATTTTTAGTCATTAAAACTTAAATCTTTTTATCCCGACTTTTCTGCCGTATATTGACAACAGCAATAAAAACAGCATGACATTGTGTCAAATTATTTATACCTCTCCTGTAAATTGTGACATTCTCCGTAATGCTTCTTGGAAATGGTGTAAAAATCCCGAAATGACTCGACAGGGTAAAAATGATTTAATACCTTGTACAGGAATCATTAAAAAAGACCATTTTAATCTCAATATTTTGAAATAAAAGTTATACCATTAGAACGGACAAATACATTTGTATATGAAACCGTTTGCACAGGATAACTATTGGATTCGCTTTTAAAGATAATAAAACGATTGAAATCACCATAAAATTTCTTAATTTACTATATAATTATTGCATTTTGATGGTGCTTTTATTTTTCCTAAAAAAAAAAAAAAAAAAAAAAAATAGAAGATTTTAAATTACACCATCTTAAAGCTGTGATAATGAATATTATATTACAGAACCGTTTGCACAGGAATGATTACAGTAATAGAAAATTTGGTATTAAAGATCAAAACAAGTTTTCCATTAACGCTCAACATAAAATTTCGCGCTTACCTGTCCGCTGGCCATGATGAGAATTATTCAGTATGTGGCAATTGAGTTTTCTCATGACATAGTTTATTTTAAAGCTTAGTACGAAATGACCAAAGTAGGTACAAAAAGAATATTTAGTAAAAAAAAAAAATAGATACGAAAAAAAGCAAATAAGTCCAGTACGAACTGCCACATTGGTACGAAATGACATCGGAAATGAATAACCGGTAGCCGAATCGCAAGCATTATCACCGCGTTAATACGGTGCATTGTCTTGCGCATATCATGTTCTTTGAAGTATTTCATGCTACCTGGAAGCGATACATTTAGACTAGGTCATACGAAACTGTGACTTATGCCATATGCGAACAAGAAAGGCGCATATCAGGCCGTGCACCCGCAGAGAATCCGATAAAACCATTTTTTATCTTGAGAACAGTAATAGGTTTTGGATCTCAAAACGTGAAAACCTCTATCAATGGGCAATGTCTTGCCAAAAGATGACATATCATATGCAAACAACAACAGCACAGATCAGCCTGCACATCCGTGCAGTCTGATTTGTGCTTTATAATTATCAGTTTAGTTGGTATCTATAATTGGTCTATAATTGCTATATTCAAGGTTTCAAGATTCCAGCTACATGTAGCTTCTATGGCTGCACAGATTGGTTTAAATCTTACATGGTCGCCAATCCCGGAAGACAAGGTTTCACGTGACTTTGCCAAAATGTAATAAGGCCCTTTAATTATTATAATCTGTTATAACTAATGTCAGAATAACATTAGATAAAACCATGAAGAGAAGCTGGGGTAAAATTGTAAAATCGAATACTGACATTCAGTCTATACTCCAAATATGCCTATCTTGAAAGAAAAAAAAAACACAAATTATTACCCGGAAAGTACAACACTTGATTTTTTGCATATGGAATAATAGAATAGCGCCAAGAATGAAACCGCTGTATAGCAATTCGTTGCAGATTGCGAATTTTTAAAAATGTGCATTTTATATAGGAAGCTGTTTTGCCGTGAATATCATAATACTGACAAAACATTTTAAAATTGTGTAACTGAGTCAACTAAGTATACATTTAGTAGCCCCACCACTTAAAAGGTATGATAGTATGATTTACTGGAAAGTGATTACATTTTATTAGTATTCATTGTTTTATGTTAAAGTGTCAAGACTGTCTAAGTAAGCATTATTTTCTGTCATGTCAATAACATTATGTTAGTGTTCTTCAAAACCTATTGTTAATTTTTTAACTTTTTTCAATATTTGCTGAAACAGAAGTCTGCAAATGACTCTGTAAAGACAAAACGTTTATATCTCAAGCTTTAAGGTAGGATGCACTAATGCACACCCTCAGATGTTATGCCACGACAAGTATTTTGACATACTTTGTCAAGAACCTCTTTTGAACCGAAAGTTACTCGTTCATTATATTACAAGGCAGGAGTATGACTGTAATCTGCTTCGTAAAAAAATAAAAAAAAGGTTTCTGTTTTAACTAACTATATTTTGACAAATCCATGATTTTGTCTCGTGTCATGAAGAGATGCTTGTTGTTGTTGTTGACAGTTATATTGTCCAAACACTTCGTATGACGTACAATATAGTAACAAGTCAAACAAGAGATGATGAACAGGAGTAGTTTAAATCTTGTTGCTTAAAGAGCATTTGAACATTATCAAAAATCTTTCGTAAGGCTAAAATTAAATGTATCAGGTTAGGTCGATAAATACAACAATAGGACATTTGTGGACAATAAATACAACAATAAGCCAGTTGTATGTTCCAAGTGCGCATACGCTACATTGATACCTTAGACCGATGTCAAAGGTCAAGTCAGATAAAACCTACCATATCCGTATTGGCTACTATGTGTTATATCAAACTTACACATTTGTTTTAAAAAAAAATCCATTCTTGTAGACAAGTTTTGATTGTTACCCTTGGAAATTTAAAGGTCATCTATTTACGATGCTCTGGTATGTTGCATGCTCAAATAGAAAATTTTATAATTTAAAAGAAAACATATTAATACATCTAAACTTGCGACTAAAACCCTCTATTGTTTGAGCACAAAACAAAGAGAAAAACATGAAACAAAATATATTTTAAGAAATTTCTCTAAGGCACCCTTAGTTTAATATAACTACGTGCTACATATACTAAATGTGTTTAAATGCAATTCATGGGCGCTACCTCTGTGACTCGGTTACCAGGACATCCAACGTGAAAACATTATCAAAAGCTGGTAGCGTAAGCTACAACACGAGACACTCGAGACCTACCCGGCCTCTCAAAACCATAACCCGAGACACTTGAGGCGTTCCAGGCCGCTGAAAGTTGTCCCCGTATTTTCACGTTGGATGTGCGTGTTATCCTTCACCGGAGGCTGCAATGCCGAAGGTGGGCGGATAAACACACTTTCACCGGAGGCAGCAATGCCCGAGGTGGACGAAAAAATAAACCAACTGGTTAACCTCTTAGAGGCCTGAGCCTGCCCAGTACAAAAATAGAAAAAATAAATAAATAAATAAAAATCTGAATAGATAGGTAGATGCAATTCATGAAGCTACCTGTCCTTTGACAAGTAATCCTCCTTTCCAAAAAAAGGTAAGAGAAATGTCCAGGGAGAGCCACAATCACAAACCGCAGCCCTTCCCAGACCCCAAGAGGAAGAGGAAACCGACAAATCCAAACAAGCACAAACCGAACAAACGTACGAAAAGCACTAAGATTAGCTCTCTCTTCCCCAAGCGAGGTAATCGCAATACTAAACACAAGAACAAAATGACACACGGAAATACATACAACAAATCGCCCCGTAGAATAAACCACAAAGCAACAAAGAGTAAGACTAACACCGAGACCACCGCCTTAGAACGGTCAGTAGAGCAAACCACCGGGGGGGTGGGGGGGGGTTAAAGCACTTTTACAGCTAGCTAACTTAACCCTGGGTCCCGATGTTACTCTTAATACAGAAACACATAAAACAATCGGTTCGCATAAAGGCTCCCAACTCAGTCAATGCATCAAAGCGAAAACATAAAAATCAAATTAATCACTATAATAAACAAAGACGAGTACTCATGGCTTATTCTACAGTATGCCAGAGTAAATGAAAACCAATAGTTGAACAACGGCGGGCCAATCCAAAGACATATCGTCAAGCCCCAACCCACTGGTTAAAGTTTTACGAAGAGGCCGTCATTGAGTCTGAGGCCCGAACCGCCGTCGTGCAATTAAAAAGTGAAGCATAGCCATCAACAATGATTGGGTTGACAACTAGGCATGCAGTCTGCCGCATAATATCCAGGCTATAGCCAATTCTTTTATAACGGTTAATAATTTTTCTGATTTGCTCCGAAAAGTTAGATTTACCTACAATTTTTCTAAATCTGTACACTAAGTCACCGTAAAATTCTGGTTCCGATATACCTTGTTGCAGAAGTGTTTTCAGACTGACGCTATATTTTTCTAACAAGGCACTGTGTCTGCGATATAATTTCGAAAACGCCTTACGAAGTTTAAAATAACGATAGCCCTGCCTAAGAAGTTTGGCAGTAAGATTTTTATTACGGTAGTTAAAGTCATTAAGATTTGAAGAAGCTCTGGCGAATCTAATAAGTTGAGATATGTATACCCCATATGAGGTACGCCGGGTGACATCGCCATCCAGAAAAGGGAAAATTGTGTACTATCCTGCAACGCAAAGACAGGGACAAAAAAAGCCGCTGAATGTTGTCCGTTTTCACGTTGGCTGTACGTGTAATCCTTCACAGGAGGCAGCAATGCCGGGGGTGGACGGATAAGATAAACACACCATAACCGAAGGCAGCAATGCCGGAGAAGGACAGATAAAGAAACCTACTAGTTAACCGCTCAGAGGACTAAGACTGCAAAGTAAAAAAAATCCGCTGCAAAATATATCTTACAATCCCATATAAAAAATAACATGTGAAACTAGCCACGATTTATCAACTTAAAGATAAACAACTTTTGCTGCATACAGAGACTGTAAATGTCTCCTTATGCAGCACTGAACGCTGATGGTTTGTCCGGTGGAACAAATATGTTAGGTTGATATAACACATAGTAGCCAATACGGGTATGGTACGTTTTACCTCTCTTGACCTTTGACATCGGTCTATGATATCGATGTCGCGTATGCGCACTTGGAACTTTCAACTAAGGCCTTCCCAGGGAGTATTTGGAACAGGAAATAATGTCATTAATTTCAAGGGAACAGGGAATACAAATAACAAAAATGAAGGGAACAGGAGAACAAATGTAATTTTTGGGAGCAGGGAACATAGAAAATTAAGGTTTGATTTTGGGGAACAAGGGAAAAAGCTTCCATATTTCAGGGGAACAAGGAAACAGATACCCATTCCCATTGGGAGGCCTTACAACTGGCATATTGTTGTAGTTGTCGTCCGCAATTGGTTTATGTTGTATTTTTCGATCTAACTTATTTAATTAAAGCTTTACGAAATATTTTTAAGAAGGCCACATGCGCCGCATCGGCCCGCGCGAGCAAGCTGTATGGTACAGGGCTAAGGGAAACAATTGTGACAGGACTGATGATTGGTGCAAAAAAGCGTAGGGAAGCCCGGGGTAGTTATTTTGTGTAAGGCGATCTGTGATTGGTTAATAATTAAGATGAATTAAAACGCATCTTTCTAATTTGAAGAAAAAATGTTTGTGTGTAATTTGCCAAAAGAGGAAGTGGTGAAATTGCAAAGTTTCAGTTTCTGATAATTGAGGAGTTGCTACATTCAGCCTCCAAAAAGTCCGGAAAGTGCTGGTGACAGTGGTGTCTTTTTTATGCTGTGCTAAGTCTGGTCTTTGAATTAAAACAAAATTAGATTTCCAGCCATACCATGAAATGAATCCTTAACCACCAAAAAGGGTGAAATTGCTATGGAGCTCTCTAGGGGAAAAATTAGTTCACTGTACCCTACACTGGCAGTAGACTGGGAGAAGCAAGTAAATAGACTTGCAATATTTTACCGATTTTTAACTGCTTTTAAAAATCCACTGAAGGAAAATAAGTAAATATGAGCCTCTAAACAAGGATTCTGGGGTCAGTTTGTAAAATTTACTTTAAAATTGGGGTCATCTGGAGTAGATATTTATGTAGGTGGTCTGTATAGTAGTATTCACCATAAGAACATTTTGTTTCACAACTTCCTCTTCTGTCTGTCCTGTGTTGTTGATAGATTTCAACATAAGTTTAGCTGACTATGATTTCAAACAAAAAAAAAGTAAATATAAATACAAAACAATAGGAAAAATTCTCAAGAACTTTACGCGCCTCACGTGGTTACATTCGAGCAGTAAAATGACATATCAATACCCCGCGATGTTTTATTGAGTTTTACCAGCGCCTTACTAGAACTTGCGACATTGCGAACTGAAACTGAACAAGGCAAATGAAAGTGCTTACTTCAGTGACCTTAAAATGACCTTGACCTCTGAACCTTTGACCTCTGATTTCCATGAATTAAACATCAGATTAGATTATTTTCCTTTATACATATTTTTAATTAATATATGTAGTAATATACAGGCAAATATAAAATGATGGTGATCTGTATCTCTTGGAAAGTGGCATATTGCATGGTAGCCCATAATGGCATGAACTGTTTCCTTAGAATGCAAACCACCTGGTACTGAAACCGGATCAATCAAACAAAACTGCTTCTATTTTTAACAGTAATGTGACCTTGACCTTGACCTTAATGACCTCTCCTCTAAAAATTCTACAAGCATGCCTTCAAACATTTAACAGAACTGGATTTTCTATGTTTTTCTATATTTAAGTGACCTTGACCTTGTGTGACTTTGACCTTGACCTTGTGTGACCTTGACCTTTGTGCTTATCCATTAAGTTCATTTCTTTATCTTCTCTTATTTGCTTTTCATCAAAAAACACAAATATAAGTTTACTGTTGATTACTTTAAGCTGACATTTGAAACACACCGTGCCACTGACATGTCATCCTGGCCAATTTAACCTTCCAGTATATATTTTCTGGATATAAATCGACAGTTTTCCTAATCATTCTGTAACAAATTATTCATAAAAATACACTTCAGGCACAAACAACTGAGATAATGGTGTTATATTAAAGCCGAGCTATTTAGTCCATTCTAGAGGGGGGTGGGTGGGGTAAAATCAAGATAAGACAATAATTGTAATACACATGTTGTCTCTAAGTACTTACTTTTTAAAATTGTATTTTAAGATAAGTACAGCTATATGGTGTGATTTTTGTACCATTCTGACAATTAATTTGAAAGAAAAAGAGAATCAAAGTCTTTGGTCACTTTTTTTATCGCTATTAATTATATTGGAGACTTTTGCTGTATTTTACTAGTGGTAGGCACACAAAAGGTGTCCCTATCAGCTGAATTAAGCAAATAAGTAAAAATAAACGACATGGTTTGGTAATAATCAGTTTATTTTATTGATATTAAGCGTTTTTGGTGCTTTCTTGGGGGACAACGTTGCTATATAAGTTACAGGGAACCAATTGTGATAGGACTGCTGATTGGTGCAAAAAAAAAGCCCGGGTAGTTATTTTGTGTAAGGCGACCTGTGATTGGTTAACAATTAAGATGAATAAAAACTCGTCATTCTAATCTGAAGAAAAAATGTTTGTGTGTAATTTGCTGATTGTTTCAAAGAAATAAATGTTTTTGTGTATGTTTGCTGGAACCTAAGAAGAAGTAGTGAAACTGCAAATTTTCAATTTTTGATACCTGCCAATTATGGGGTTGCTACATTCAGCCGCCAAAAAGTCAGAGAAAGTGCTGGTGTTTGTTTATCGTGCTATGCTAAGCCCGGTCTTTGAATTAAAACAATTTTTAAAATCCCAGCCATACCCTTATATGAACTCTTTACCACCAAAAAGGGTAGAATTATTATGGAGCTCTATGGGGAAAATAATTAGTTCACCGTTACTTACAGCAATTACAGTCGACTTTCGTTATCGCGAAGTAAAAGGGACTCTCTGAAACACTTCGAAATATCCGTACCTCGACATATCAGATTTGCTGAACTGAGGAAACCATTAAATCGAACAACCACATTTACAAAATAAATATGTAATTAACTCCTGAAGTTAGAGATATATTAAAATATTGAGGAAACGAGGAGAAATTGCTTCTTAGGAGCAATTTCACCTCTTTTCCACAACATGTTGTTACCTGTTTTTAGATTTCCATGTTAAAACAGGGACCAGATTTTCACTTCGAGAAAAGTGGTTATTCGAGATAACGGGAGTCAACTATACTTTGTTTGCAGTTAGTTGGGTTCGCAATTTGTGTGGCAGATCTGTTTGCATTTGCCGGGACCAACTGATAAAATCCGGTACCAGAATCCGGTACCAAAATTTTAACGGATTAGCTTGTGTCGTTCTTTAATTTTTTGGACAAGTTTTGGCTTTAATATTATCCAGTTGTACTGTAACTGCAAAATGTGGTTTTCCAAAGCATACTGCACTGCGATCTTGCCTATAGGCATTGCCTATATTCATATTAATGTTCAAATGCGCTTTATGGGGATCCTGCTTTGGGACTGAGATGGATACTGTATTCGTATGAGCCTTACTCGGAGGTCGAGTGAGACTCGTCCGAATTCAGTATACTTGAAATCGTTATCCCGCGGACGGACTGTAGAGAGGCGAAACATCATTACCTAACGTGCTGGAACAGAACACGGCATGATATTGAGCGTTACATGTTACGTAACGTTTGTTATGTGTGGTTTCTGCGTTACGTTTAAACGTCATCATTTATCGTTGTTTTCAATGTTTGTCGTAAGATCAAAGTATGAGCTGTGAAAGCGCGCAATAAAAAAATTTAGACTACTTCTGTTCATTATCCCTTATTTAACTTCATTCTTCATTATTCCTTATTTGACTTCTTACTATATATATATATATTACATACTTACATAAGTACACTTAAGTACACATAGCAAAATTACCATCAGAATACTTCTATACTGATTGTTTTTTTTTCTGGATTGTAAATGGCAGTCATGTGACAATGCCAAAAATCCATATAATATGGATTTTTGGCCTTGTCCAAATTGGCGTCGGTTAATTTAGTCACTATGGAACACAGAATTTTAACGTTGGAAATTAAATGACGCATTGACAAACCGTCGTTGGACTTTGATAACATAACAGGAACAAAATGACAGGATATATATATAGGCTGGTCAACGAAACATACATTTGAATTCGTAGAAAGCATGAAAAATAACAGCAAAAACAAGTTCTGACCTGATGAAAGTGCATGAATGGTTGGAGAAAACCGCAAGGTAGAAGATATTTTGCACAAGGATTTAGATTTATACTTGGCCAGATGTTTTTCGGAGCATTGAAAGAAAACTGGCAAAGAGTATGAGCCTGACACCCTTAAAGCCTATCAAGCAAGTGTGCACTTTTACCTTTCTGATGAGCATTACGACGGCAACATTTTAAAAGATGACAGTTTCAAACATTCAAGAGAAGTTCTGACTTTCAAAAGAAAATCCTTGAAACAGCAAGGTCTAAGTAACAAAGGTCTGTGTGTGGATCCCTACACAGACAAAGAGTTGGACATCTCGAAGAAAAAGTCTTTGTTAGGCAAAGTTGAATAGTTTTCATTGAATCACACAGTCAGTGACAGTTGCTTTGCTTTCTGCGCCAATTTCCATTGAAAAACTGTTTTTTACGGTTGTGTTCTTATTTCTTGTATCACGAGTACTTCTGCGAATTCATTAGATGTTTTGAATTCCTGAAGTAAATCCCAAAAAATAATGAAAAAGTGGCAAAAAGCATGCGTCGAAAGTGTGAACTAAACATGGGCGTTGTCAATGTTAACGTTGCCAATGTAAACAAACCTAAGTATAACTGCAAGTACACAGGAAAGTCACTCCACATAGCGTTCTGGTGATGCCACTATGACGTTGTATTTATTTATATATAAAAATTGCTGTAGAAAAATGAAAGGGAAGACTGCACTGGACTGGCCGAGCGGTAAAAGGTCTTTTAAATCAGAGGTTTGGATCTCGAATCTCAGAGATGTTTTTTTTTTTTTTGTTTTTTTTTTGTTTTGTTTTTTTTTTTTGTTTTTTTTTTTTTTGTTTTTTTGTTGTTGTTGTTTTTTTTGTTGTTGTTTTTTTTTTGTTGTTGTTGTTGTTTTTTTGTTGTTGTGTTTTGTTTGTTTTTTTGGGTTTTTTTCTGGTTTTCTCCCATTAGTTTAATGTAATTATTACTGTAATGTGCACTAGTTTACTAGATTAAAGTTATTACTTTTTTGTATAAATTTATATGTAAGTATGTGATAAAAAGGTTATGATGTGGTCGAGGCGTGCCTCTAAGTCATATTGGCCCTAGAGAGTCATATTGGTCCTCGGCCTAAAGCCTTCGGGCCAGTATGACTTAGCGGCATACCTCGACCATATAATAACCTCTAAATAATTGTAAAATATAATTTATTCATAGTTAAAACTTGTAAAAACCCATTACACATACGGCCTGCCTTTATAGATAATACTCAAAACTTTAAATATAGTAGTTATTACCTAAATTTATGTACTTAAACTTCATGATGTTCTAGTTAGAATTTATTTAATTTCACTTTTAATATTTCTTATATCTGTGAGTATCAGTTTGATATAATCCATATGTTCAGAAAGAGGGATTTCACTAATATGTGTATTGATAGGAAGTGGTTATATCAAATGACTTGCGCTCCCTCTGAGAATGGTTGAATGGGAGGCCTTGGAATGGGTTCTGCAAGTGGAAGCTGTGATCATGTAGTCTCTCATATGAGGCGTAAAAAATAGCTGTCTTTCCGCTAACAAGCTGAAAAAAAAATTGGTCGATAGGTAGGAGAATTTGTTGTTTGTTTGTTTTTTTTTTTTTTTTTTTTTTTTTTTTTTTTAATTTTCTATTTTTTCTCCAGTCCTGTAATTTTATGAAAATATAGGTATTTTTGTTGAGGGTCTGTGCTTTATTTTTTTATTTTGCATTTTTACTGATAAAAATAACAGAGTCGGATGGTTGAAACAGGATCGGTCGAGTTAGCGGAAACACAGCTATTTTTATTTTATTTATTTTTTTTTTTTTATTTTTTTTTTTTTTTTTTAACGCCTTAGACTGTTTCTTTGGGTGATAGCGGTTACACAGCTTGTAGGCTTTTCATGAAAAAAAAAAACTTGATTGGCAGTTTTAAATGTGGTTTGAGCATTATGGGAATGAAGAAGGCATGATGACAGAAATGGTTTGAAAGGGATATTTTGATTAGTTGTCAGAAAGGAGCTAGGCTGCAAATAGTTGAGATTTAGATTTTGAATGTTAAGAAGAATTTAATTAAGTCTAGGTACCAAAAACTGTGTTATAGTGAGTGAGAATGTGAAATAAAATCATTTTAGATATGTTTTGTAAATAGTTTAGCTGCAAGATGGGAGCATTTAGAATGCAAAAAAAGAAATTAAAAAAATATAACAGATAAAAGTGTTAAAAACAGAACTTGGATTTAAGCTATGTATTATGAGCAAATCTCCATAAAACACTTGAAAGCAATCAAAGTTTTAGTGACCCAGATATAGTCGGGTTACAGAAACATCGCAACACTTTACACAATAATCATAACAAAATAATTTCTATGTAATTGTAATTACTCAAATCAAGCAATCAATGATACAGTAACAATAGATAATGGAATAAACATTTTGCTTGTGTCAAATACTTTGTTTGTTTTGTTAAGGTTTAATATCTCCATGAACAGTATTACTGTCTTTTTGCAGACGCTGATTCAGAATCTGTAGGGTTTTCACCCAACCTGAGTAAATGTAACACAAGACCTGTGTAAGTTGTGTTCTGTCTGACCATGCCTGCTGTTTGCTAATATTATTTGATTCATTTGATTCATTGGAAACTTTATTGTAAAAGTTAAAAATATATATCATATAAAATATCAAGTTTAACTTTCTAACATTTTTTGTTTGGTTAAGGCTTCACTGAATCCCAAAACAAAGCGCATCCTATCAGTAAGCAAAAATCATAAACTATATGCTATAGATTCAAATGTCATTTTGTAAGTAATTTTTAAGAAGTCCAAAGAGCCATTTTTGTAGAAAGTCACATGGCAAGAACGTCATTTCTGTGACAGTTGTTTTTATACACTTTTGAAAACGTTCTCATTGATTACAGCGTTTATGTAATTTTCTGCGCCATGTTAATGGTTCAAACTTGCACGAAAAGAAAATACGAAACAGAAGTACAGGCATGGCACTGCATGTGCATGCATCTTTAAAGCGATCTTCTGAGCCTTTATAGAAAAGCCTCCGAAAATAGGTTTCCTTAATTGAAAGCAATGGCGGCCATATTGGATTAATAATCGCGTTGTTTTCAGTGTGCATGTGTTTTTGGATATATGAGGAAAGCGTGGCTCTTGTTAACACACAAGACACGAAATACGACTTTTCACGTATTTATTAAGGTACACAACATTATATCTGTCTGGTTTAAATACGTGAGCTTTAAAGTTCAAATGAAAGTTGATACAGGATGCACAGAACACATAAATGTTATCGAAAGTTGGTTTGGTTTGAATAGAATCACGTATTAGCAAGATAATGGAGCAATTTTGAAACGCATATATTCGTATGTCTATGGGCTACCGTACTTGGCCAGCTTTTGCGACGTGATGTAATTCGTAAGTTTGCTATACAGTGGTTTCATGTGCAGCAAAGATAGTTCCTCATATTGATACTACAATAAAGTGTGGTACTTTCCGCGCTTTTTTTTTTTTTTTTTTTTTTTTTTTTTTTTTTTTTGCCTTTGGAGCCATTGGATGCCAACATTATTGTCATCGGTCGGAAATGGCGTATCGGAAATCTTATTTTGTCTTATCCGAAAAACGCTTTGTGTGTGTGTGTGTGTGTGTGTGTGTGTGTGTGTGTGTGTGTTTTGTTTTAAGATGTTTAACAAGAACTGTCAACATAACATATGGCTTTTTATCAACGCTGACTATGAATTCAAAACAGCTTAATGATGTATGACTTTTTATTACCAGACTTATATCGAAACACATAGACAAAGCCACAGGGCGGTCATCTGGCAATTAATCATAAAGTACGCGGACAAGTACTTGCCATAATTGTGTAGACTAAATTGTGTCCATAACTCCAGCGCCACACTCCATATACGGAGCCGCAATATATAAACGGAGTAGACAATATATAAATGTTAGCCTAAAACGTTAATGTCATCACCTAAGACTATAAGGCGTGTCTTATTATGGGAAAGCCTGATGATCATTTTGCAGTTTATACAGCTGCACAGTTAGACTGACCACGAGAAAAATATTTTAAAGAAACCTCGGTTACATCTACACATACCTCTGTGCATGTGCTGTTAGTTAAATGGTTAAGTCATCGAATAACATTCTTTCTTCTTGTTTTAATGTTACCCATCAAAGAGCAGACAGAATTCATAAAGCAATGTTCCTACCTCTACGTGTCATTTTAGTCTATTGTTACCATCTACAACTTCACAACTTCGGAGCCGCACGTGACAATGAAGTTCCACATAATATTTATTTGCGGAGCTGACGGCTCCGGTTACGGCGACTGTCCACCGTGGTAGTCAGTTACATATTTTTAAAGGCCTTACTGAAATGTCACGCCCCAGACACGAGACATGATATTCCATCCAGTCACATTATACTGACACTAAATTTACCAGGTTTGATTCCTAGCTCTACTTTCTTAATGCTGAGCGCCAAGCAAAAGACCAGCTAGTACCATTTTTAAAGTCTTTGGTATGACTCCGCCGGTTATGGAACCCGCACCTTCCCGGTTACAAAGCGGACGCTCTACCAAGTGGGCCACTGTGCCGGTAACTATATAGATATATCCGCGTACTTAGAAAGGATGTTCTCGTATCATATGTTGATATACTTGGAGATTCTCCTCCATTTTGCTATGAAGAAATCTCTTGTTTAATGTAATTTCCGGTTTGTTTTACTTTTGTAACCAAATCTCCGATTTTCGTTCTTTAGTGTGTTCTTTATTTCAAAAAGCAGCCTTTTAAATTGTTATTTTTTTTGGATCACTGCAGCTGGTGTTAAGTGCCGTGTTGCGACCTTTGAACGTCTCTCCGTACTTCATCATAGTGCAGGTTATATATATATATATATATATATATATATATATATATATATATATATATATATATATATATATATATATATATATATATATATATATATATATATATATAAGGTTATATATATATATATATATATATATATATATATATATATATATATATATATATATATATATATATATATACGCCTCTTTCAAAATCAACTTTCAATTATTATTTGCTTTAAAATCAGTGAGCTCATTCTGGTTATTTTGAAACTTAAACACCACTGAAGCTGTGCTATGGGATGTATTCAGCCTCGCAAACTACATACCTGCATATGATGAGACTTAACAAAACCAAGCCACCGGTTTTCGTGCCTTCGTGTGTACTTTGTTTCCAAAGGCAGCCATTTAGATTTGTATTCTTGTATCAAAGCCGAATAGACGAATATTTTTTTTTTCAAAATAAATAAATAAATAAATAAATGTACTAGACTAAGTTTTAATATTGGACCAAATCATTATATTTGCTCGCGTCAAGCGAAAAGTGCCTTTTAACTTGTGCAAAATGCTTGGATTCGGATCACCCTGCACATTCGCAAATATCATCATGACCTTTGCTGTCCATTGATATACTTTTTGGTATCCAATGATCCAGGAAGTGAACAGGGAATGTCCTGATCAGACTGCGCAGATACCAAGGCTGATCAAGGCCTTTGATGTCCGCATATGCCCGAAGACAAATCAATGTATGTGTGCTGCGCCATGTGAAAATGTGCTTTGGGCATACTTTAGACAACGAAATCTCAGAAAGCCTGCGCATCTGCATAACCTGATCACGATCTTCACAGAAGATTTTGCAAACCAAATACAGGTTTGGTTTATAACATTGTTATACTGTAATGGAATAGGACTAGTATATAGTTTAATTGCCGTGGACGCAGATGAAGGTAGAGTGCTTGATATTTCCATGCAGCTAAGCAATGTATACTGCGGTTAGTACTTACTTGGATAGAAGGCTTAAATCTTTGCCATGTGCCCGACCATGCAGTTGAGTAGTTGAGTACAGTATTACTGAATCTTGTATGAGAATCAAAGCAAATGGTCACATATATATATATATATATATATATATATATATATATATATATATATATATATATATATATATATATATATATATATATATATATATATATATATTCTGAATGTACTTCAAACATGTATGTAGCCTTGAAAGGGGTCAGTTTGTGTTCTTGCGCAGTGAGAAGTAACTAGAAACCCTCTTTCTTTAAGTACTGAGGCCTACATTATAGTTTCATGCATTTTTTTTACATCTAACTCATGGTAATTCCTGTGGCCATATGGACTAGGGAACGATGATTTAAGTCTTAAACGAAAGTGTACATGTCACTGGTCTGTCTGACTTGGTCTCAAAACAAAAATACTTCCTTCAGCTTTGAGTGTCCTCTGTCAAAACAGGGGTGATTAATGTTACAACTATTCTTCGACACTACTAATGTTTTTCAGTCAAATAAAGCATACGAACAATTTTACAGGACCATGAAATTTGAGCTACTGACACAGGAGTTACAAGTATTTGAATCAATGTTACGCTACATGACGTCAACGGTGCATTTACATGTGCTCAAGTAATGTTTGACGAGTGATAGCAGTATTCATGAGTGACACCATATATGAGTTTTTTTGTTTGTTTGTTTGTTTGTTTGTTTTTTTTTTTGTTGTTGTTTGTTTGTTTTTTGTTGTGTTTTTTTGTTGTTGTTGTTTTTTTTGTTTTTTTGTTTTTTTTGTTTGTTTTTTTGTGTTGTTTTTTGTTTTTGTTTTTTTTTTGTTTGTTTTTAAGTCACTTTCACCGTTGAGGTGTAGCGTTTGCAGGGTCTTCCACGGTCGAACATCATAATATCCTCTTTATAACATATTGTTTTATTGCGAGACGAAAGAAGACAATCTTTGCGACGTAGTGATATGAGCTGAACTCCACCTAAACACTTGGACATGCAGATGCTAATATAGTTCAGTTTTTATAAGCTAACGCAGAGAATAATATGTGTTTATGGCTTTATATATTTACAGATGGTCCAGAAGTAGTAACATTAATACCAGATAATACAAATGTGGTTGGTGTAGAAGGGCATATACTTCATAATATTACCTGTTCGTCTGATTGTTATCCAAGCTGCAGGAAAACGTGGAAAAATGCTACTTCTAACAAGATCATTGAAACGCAAGGAAATTTATCGCTGGGAAATGTTAGCCGATATTTTACAGGGGGATATACGTGTACCGCCTCCAACCAGTCTCCATACTTAAACACATCAAAGACGAACTCTATAAATGTCACTATAAAATGTAAGTACAGTTTGTAAATATAGACAGAGTGGTGGTTGTGCTTTTTCCTTGGTAACTTGGTTTAAATTTTTAATCCGAATCGGTATGTAACGTACATTATAACAGTTGTTTTTCTTTGGTGCTTTCAATTTCTCGTTGAGCGAGTGAGCAATATATGTTGTACAGTGTGTCACAACAAGAAACTTATATCAGTCAAGTTTCTCGTGTGCACTGCAATAAGGTTAGTAAAGAAAATGTCAGAACACAGCCTAACAATTACATCAGGAGGAAGAGTAAACACACTATGAAGGACAGCGCGTGGTTTTGTTTTGAAGAGAAATAAACACGTAGCTGTTTGACGTTTAGTTCTCCGTAGCCAGTGAAATAATTCGAACAAAAAGAGTCATAAATATGATTTAGAGGATTCTCCATCAAGTTTAGGCTTTACCAACATTTGCTGTTTTGATATGTTGTCATGATGACCGATAGATTTAAGATAAGATAAGGTACCTTTAAATAACATCTTTTATAAAACCAAATACTAAAGGTCGAGGCCGTTTACTTACCTTAAACCTAGGTCCCTCAGATTCAGTAGCTTTAAAATGTTCTCTAAATCTGCTAATCTAATTGAAACAAAAGTTATATAGAGCATCAGTTGGATTGGGAAACAAAAGTTTATTCGTGGGATCTGGGTCACATGACCAAGATGGCCGTCATGCCCATAAACGGTAAAAACGGTACTGAATTATTATTCATTTTAGGAACTAAATAGCCGGTGACATTAAAACTTGGTATGTAGCCATTGGAACTGACTGTACCTAGTTCATTCAAATGATGAACCTCGGTTGATTTTGGCCTATTTTACAACAAGGCAAATTTAGGTCATTTAGCAAAAAAGGCAAAACAGTAGACATTCAGCTCACCGGAGCTGAAAGGCTCCAGGGGAGGTTATAGGATAGTCGAGGGACCACCGTCCGTCTGTTGGTGTCATCTTCATCAACAGCTCTTGTGAGCGTAGTGGCCCATGGGCATCTTGTTGTTTGATTTCAGGGAGGTATATCGTAAGATGTCATCGTGTCTGTGTGATTTTTGTGTTTTAGAAATCAAAATAATTCATTTTTTTCTGTGGTGTTTCAACAGGGGACATTTTTACCAAACCATGTATTTAAGATCATACCTGCTTATATATAATGCTGTATAGCCATCAAAACTGGAAACAGTAGTAAAGTTTTATTTTACATTTAAATTTTACGATTAAATATAATGTGTATTTTTACATTTTGCTGAATTTGGACTACTATTTTAGACATGTGTGGGCATGTTGTATATTGAAATAATATCCTAACAAAGATTCACGCGTTGTAATCTAGGGAACTAGCTCAACAATGCGTTAATAGAATTTTGTTCCCTCGCCACATCCTGGAAATTTCGACTAGTACCCTCGACAGGAAAATGGTCAAAAAAAGGTAAGACTCGAACAATTTTATCACTTATTACTTCTTTATTAGCAATTCATGAAAAAACATCGGGCAATGTTATCGTGTGTAGATATGATTTAACTGTATTCTCCATTAGAATTTGCCGTACAAATGTACAGTGCTTGAATATAATTTTGCCACATATTTTAAACACGGAACTAAAATTTCTAAACTTTCTGCCATTTGGGCCCATGAGTTTTCATTTTCCGTCAGATCTATAGCCTTTCTACTCCAGCCCCTTGAAACACCATCACTTGTCAAACATGAAACATTAAATACTGGCGTAGAAAACGTAGCTGGTGAATAATGCGGAAATGATCGCCCGAGCTAGTTCCCTCAAGAAAGAGCTAGTTCCATCGACAAGGAGGAAACTAGTTCCATTGACCATTTTTATTTCGTTATAAATGTGCCATAAAGCTATATTCAAATAAGAAACACTGATCAAATCGACCAACATGCCACTCTGTTTACGATTCGAAACGGCAGATAACTGGTTCAGATTAATCTCTTGAGTAAAATGGACAAACCAAATGAATATACTGGATGTGGATCTGACTGCATCGGTTCCTGATGTTCATTTACTTACGTTTGCTGTGTTCGAAACGTTTTCTTTTTTTCTTTTTTTTTTATTGTACAAATCTGAACACAGAGAAAAGCTTGTCAAACATAACACAGTCATATATCACTCCATTAGGTGTAAGAGTGGTACCGTTGCTATATATAGGTTGTTTGATTGTTTTAATTATCATTATTTTCATGTTTACTACTATTTTTGGCATGTCATAGGACATTTAGAATATTCTTGACTAAAACTGGAAAATGAGTAATGCCTCTAGTATTTTTTTTCTAGAATGATCTTTTTTATTATATAAGGAGGAAAGATTTTCATATGGGCATCTCTGTATACTTTCATCGGAAATTATTCCATACTGGATTACTATGATATTTTATTCATTCTGGAAGAATGACCGTCATGCTTTCATAGATGCTCCTTCGCAGGAGCTGTTAGATTTGACCAAAAATTCAGATTTGTTGGATATTGCTGCTCACTTTGATTTGACTACTGTCAACAAGTCCATGCTAAAACAGGAAATAGGAAATATTTTGGTTCAGTTTTTGGTTGATAAGAAAATACTTCTGCTTTGTTCTTGTTCTCGTTTCACATACGGGTTTACAAATGCTAGAGCTTGAAATTCAGAAGCAAACTGAGTTAGAAAAATTTAGATAGGAGCAAGATTGGAGCAAGAAAAACCTAAAATGGAACAAGACGGACAAATGCTGAAAGAAAAAATGGAAATGGAAGAGAGGGAGAGAGAAAAAGAAGGACAAATGCAGTAGAAAGGGAAAAAAAAAACATTGATACAGAATTAAGAATGAAAGAATTAGAAATTCAAAACAAGACGTTAAAATCGGAACCTTTAGATTTTGACGTTCATTTTGATGTTACCAAACACATCAGATTAGTTCCGCATTTCAAGAAAAAGAATTTGACGAATATTTTCTCCATTTTAAAAAAAGTAATAGACAATTTAAAATCGCCGAAGGAGCATTGGACTTTGCTTTTACAAAATGTTCTAATTGGGGAGGCTCGAGAAATTTATACTCAGCTGACTATCGATCAGAGCTTCAGATATGATACTGTAAGGAAATTAATCCGTAATGCTTATGAGTTGGATTCTTAGGCTTACAGGCAAAAATTAAGAAACTGTCAGACAGAAAACGAGCAGATCCGTGTAGAATTTGCTAGAACTACAGAACAGTTATTTGATAGGTGGTGCTTTTCAAGGAAAACTGGCTCTGATCATGAAATTCTTAGGCAGCCCATGCTTGTAGAAGAGTTCAAAAGGTGCATAAATTCAGACATTAAGTCCTTTTTAGATGAGAAACAAGTTGCAACTTTGGAAGCTGCAGTTCGACTCGCAGACGGTTATGCTTTAACACATACAGTTTCCCTTTATTAATGTCAAATCCTTCTAGAAGACCATTTTACCCACTATCAGGAGCCAAACATAGTCCTAGAAATCCATCTGGCAGTTACAGCCACACATTTACTCCCAAACCCAAATCTTCTGGTGAAAACAAGGACCCTTATTTCAACCAATTTTCATTTTTTGCAAAAAGACAGGTTATATTATTTCTGAGTGCTTACATTTGAAAGGAAGGAAAGAAAAACAAGAAGGGGAAGGGTGGGGGGCTTAAACCTACAGGCCTTACCTCTTTACGGTCAAAATCAGTCATGTGTTAAGAAGGAAGATCCTACCCTAGCCGAAAGGTCTGATACTGATTCTGTGATGGAGATTTATGAACCATTCTCAGCAGATGGTTTTGTGTCACTAAATACTGCCTATGCCCAGTCTTTCCCAATAAAACTCTTACGAGATACTGGAGCTTCTCAATTATTTTCGCAGATACTCTGCCTTTTTCTAAGAAGACTACTTCTTACTGAACAAGTGTCCTTATTCAGGGTGTAGAGTGTGGATTTGTTAATGTTCCTCTTCATAACATTTATTTATCCTCAGACTTGGTAACTGGTTTAGTGGCTGTCGGTATTTGACCTTCTTTACCTTTCAAAGGTGTTCATTTACTGTTAGGCAATTACTTAGCGGGAGATAAGGTTGTGGTAAACCAACTTTTGACTAATATTCCTTGTATTGATCAGCCACCTGATCCCATTGAACAGGAAATCCCTGATCTTTACCCATCGTGTGCCGTTAAAAGGGCCAAGGCTAAGAAAGCAAATCAGAATGATGGGTACATTGATTTAACTGATACCTTTTGTTTCATTCTTTTAAACATGAGATTAAAAATTCTCTTTCATCCAGCCTGTCTGGCAAGCAGACAGATTTAGGTGACAAGTCAGAGTCCAGTCATTACTTTTCAGTATTAAATGACCAAGGCCATGGTCACAACTTTACAAGGAACAGCATAATAGTCCTGAAATTCTGCCTTTGCTTGAAAGGGCTTTTGATGAGAGAGAAATCGATGAAGTCCCAGTCTGTTCTTTTATGTCAAATATGGCATTTTAATGAGAAAAATGGTGACCTCCTGATGTCTCAGCAGAAGACGAGTAGACTGTTAACCACCAAAAAAGTGGTTCCAAGGGTTTATCGCCCTGAAATTTTACACTTGGCCCATGATACTCTCATGTCAGGCCATTTAGATATAAATAAGACCTATCACAAAATTCTTAACCATTTGTACTAGCCAGGGTTAAAGTCTGGCGTTTCTCAGGTTTGCAAATCTTGCCATATTTGCCAGATGGTAGAAAAACACAACCAAACAATACCAAAAGCTCATTTACATCCCATACTTGCTTTTGTTGAACCTTTTAGCAGAATAATTATTGACTGTGTTGGTCCCTTGCCCAGAAACCGAGTCAGGCCACGAGTATCTATTCACAATAATGTGTGCTTCTACACGTTCCCCGGAAGCCATTCCACTTAGGAAAATTAAACCTAAGAACATTCTTAGTGCTCTGATAAAGTTTATTTTAACATTTGTTGGCCTCCAAAAGTCTGTTCCGTTGGATCAGGGCTCAAATTTTATGTCTTGAATTTTTCAGCAGTTCATGCATGAGTTGGGCATTATACAATATAAGTCATCACCTTACCATCCTAAAAGTCAAGGTGCCCTGGAAAGATTTCATCAAACACTGAAAAATATGATCAGATCATACTGCTTTGACACTGAAAAAAGTGGGATAGATGCATTCATTTGCTGCTGTTCGCCGTTAGATAAATCTCTTGGTTTCAGCCCATTTGAGCTGGTATTTAACCACACTGTGCGTGGACCTTTGAAACTTTTGAAGGAGAAATTTCTCTCAAATGATGACAATTCTTTGAACTTACTTCAGTATGTATCAGATTTCAAAGACCGACTGTCAAAAGCCTGTGAGTCTGCTCGAGCTAATCTTACGCCAGCAAACAGGAAAATGAAATATTGGTATGATGAAAATGCAAAATAAAGAACATTCATGCCTAGGGACAGGGTACTTGCTCTTTTGCCTATTCCTGGCAAACCATTGCAAGCCAGATATCACGGCCCTTGCACTGTAGATAGAAAGAATAATGATGTAAATTACATTGTTAACACTCCTGGGAGACGCAAACAAAAACAATTATGCCATGTTAACATGTTAAAAAATACATCGATAGGGATAATTCTCCAGTTACACCAATTAGTATTGTTGGCGCAGTCCCTCAGGAACAAAGTGAAATGGAAAAAAAGGTAAGAGAAAAGTCCAAGGAGTGCCACAATCACAAACCGCAGCCCTTCCGAGATATCAAGAGGAAGAGGAAACCAACAAATCCAAACAAGCACAAATCAATCAAACACACGAAAATCACTAAGATTAGCTCTCTCTTTCCCAAGCAAGGTAATCACAATGCTAAAAGGACTGAACAACACAAGAACAAAATAACACAAGGTAAGACATACAACAAATCGCCTCGCAGAATAAACCACAAAGCACCAAAGAGTAAGATTACCACCGGGATCCCCGCCTTAGAACGGTCACTAGAATAAACCACCGGGGGGGGGGGGGGGTTAAAGCACTTTTACAGCTAGCCAGCTTCACCCTGGGTCCCGATGCTACTCGTAATACAGAAATACATAAAATTTCGGTTGGCATAAAGGCTCCCAAGACAGTCCATGCATCAAAGTGAAAACATCAAAATCAAATTAATCACTATAATAAACAAAGACGAGTACTCATGGCTGTATGCCAGAGTAAATGAAAACCAGTAGTTGAACCACGGCGGGCCAAGCCAAAGACATATCGTCAAGCCCCAACCCACTGTTCTCTGAAGACATGAGAATGATCCTGCTTTATCAAAAAAAGGTAAGAGAAAAGTCCAGGGAGTGCCACAATCACAAACCGCAGCCCATCCCAGACCCCAAGAGGATTACCCAAACCTCCCCAAACCTCCATAACTCTGACATTCTTACGGATCTCGACCAGAAACTTTCATACCTAGATCTAGTCCAAAGAAAGGAACTTAAACAGTGAATTCATGAATATGAACACTTATGTCCGGACATTCCTACAAGGACTGACAAATTTATCATAATGTGAATGTTGAGGACTCACAACCTATAAAACAACATCCATATAGAATGAAATCAACAAAACAAAAATATCTGAAGGAGGAAGTTTAGTAATTGCTGGAGAATGATTTCATTGAACCAAATAAGGTAAGAGAAAAGTCCAGGGAGTGCCACAATCACAAACCGGAGCCCTTCCCAGACCCAAAGAGGAAGAGTAAACCGACAAATCTAAACAGGCAAAAACCAAACAAACGTACGAAAAGCATTAAGATTAGCTCTCTCTTCCCCAAGCGAGGTAATCGCAATATTAAAAGGACTGAAAAACACAAGAACAAAATGACACATGGAAAGACATACAACAAATCGCCTCGTAGAATAAACCACAAAACAACAAAGAGTAAGACTAACACCGGGACAACCGCCTTAGAACGGTCGGTAGACCAAACCACCGGGGTGTTTTAAGCACTTTTACAGCTAGCCAACTTCACCCTGGGTCCCGATGGTACTCTTAATACAGAAATACATAAAAATTTCGGTTCGCATAAGGGCTCCCAACTCAGTCAATGCATCAAAGCGAAAACATAAAAATCAATTAATCACTATAATAAACAAAGACGAGTACTCATGGCTAATTCTACTGTATGCCAGAGTAAATGAAAACCAACAGTTGAACCACGGCGGGCCAAGCCAAAGACATATCGTCAAGCACTAACCCACTGGTTAAAGTTTTACGAAGAGGCCGTCATTGAGTCTGAGGCCCGAACCGTCGTCGTGCAGTTAAAGAGTGAAGCATAGCTATCAACAATGATTGAGTTGACAACTGGGCATGCAGTCTGCCGCATAATATCCAGGCTATAGCCAATTCTTTTATAACGGTTAATAAGTTTTCTAAATTGCTCCGAAAAGTTAAATTTACCTACAATTTTTTTCTAAATCTGTACACTAAGTCACCGTAAAATTCGGGTTCCGATATACCTTGTTGAAGAAGTGTTTTCAGACTGACGCTATATTTTTCTAACAAGGCACTGTATCTGCGATAAAATTTCGAAAACGCCTTACGAAGTTTAAAATAACGATAGCCCTGCCTAAGAAGTTTGGCAGTAAGGGCTTTATTACGGTAGTTAAAGTCATTAAGATTTGAAGAAGCTCTGGCGAATCTTATAAGTTAAGATATGTATACCCCATATGAGGTACGCCGGGGGACATCGCCATCCAGAAAAGGGAAATTGACTATATCAAAATCAAAATCGTCCCGTTTATCATAAATTTTGGTGGAAACTGTACCATTAGATATACATAGATTCAAATCCAAAAAAGGTGCCTCGGTATCGGAAGAATTTGCTCTATTTAATTGGAGTTCTGTAGGGTATATCCTGTCCACCATTTGGTCAAAGTAAATATTGTCAATATTTAATAAATCGTCAAGGTATCTTGAGGTTGAATTGAAAGCCTCAATAATGTCAGCCTGATTTTCACGTGGGAGAGACTTCATGAAATCTCTCTCGTAACAAAAAAAAAACAAATCTGCAATAAGAAGAGCACAATTGGTTCCCATCGGAATACCAATAGTTTGTCTATAAAGTTTAGTTCCAAATCTAATAAAAATATTATCCAAAAGATAAACAAGGGCATCACAGACTTTTTGACACGACTATAAAGTGTGATTATTATATACATCAGAAGTGAAAAAAGCACATTCTTCGTTGCAAGCCAAATATTGGGTATTCTCCCGAAAAAACGTTCGGTAAATTAAATCAATAAGTTTATATTTTATAAGATGATGAGGTAACGTGGTATACAGTGTAGAAAAATCATATGTAGACAATTTAGAAGCCTGAAAGTTTTTAGATTTAAATTTACTGAGAACATCATTAAAATTTTTAATTGACCAAAAATAGTTAATTCCGTCCCTTTCGTAAACAGTATCATAGTATCTAACCCAATGATTTTTAACAGCAGTAAGGCATGAAGTTAGCAGTTTGGACAAAACAGTAGTCGTACAAGAACTAGAATTAGCAATGAAATGTGCTTTATAAGGTCGTTTAAGAAGTTTCGGTAACCAATATAACGTAGGAAGTCTGTCTTGCTTTTCTTTAATGCTCACTGCAAACCCAGCAGAAACATCGACAGAATGGGAATTGACAATAGACCCCCCGTCAGTAGAAATCCGTTCATATGTTTTGGTACTACCAAGTTCTTGTTTTAGAACATTGATACAACAAAGCCGCCACACAACAACAACATTATTAGCAGCTTTATCAGCCAAAGGGAATGGAGTTCACCTTGCATTCTGGTTCCAAAACCTGATGGAACATATCGGATGTGCTTCGATTACAGGAAGGTCAATGATTTGAGTAAAACAGACAGTTTTTCCATCACAAGAATGGATGAGGTATTGACAAAATTGGAAAATATATTTGGCAAATTTTTCTCACAGAAAGAACCAAAAAGATCTCAGTATTTGTTACTCCTGATGGATAATATCACTATAAAATAATGTCATTGGAATGAAAAACTCTCCAGCAACATTTCAAATGCTCAATGAATACCTCAAATAGCTTGAATCGAGCATTGCGAGGCTTACATCGATGATGCCATCATATACAATGATGAGTGAAATCCCCATCTGGGGACTATCAAAGCATTCTTTTACAAACTAGTTGAAGCAAAACTGACAATAAAAAGCTAAAAGTGAATTATGTCAATCAACGTTAACATTTCTAGGACATGTTGTGGGTCAAGGTCAGGTTAAACCTATGGAAGCTACAGTGAAGTGTTTGTTTGTTTTTTTTTTTTTCAGATTTTCCGGTGCCCACATGCAAACGACAACTGATGAGGTTTCTTTGTATGTTCGGTTGTCACAGAAAAATGAGGTTTAGGTGGACCGGTGATTGTCAGAATGCTTTTGATAAACTAAAAGCCATACTAAAAAGTGAGCCATTTCTCTTGGCATGAAATTTTAATAAAGAAGTTAAGCTAGCCGTAGATGCGAGTGATGTTGGTGCAGGTGGCGTATTGCTGCAAGAGGATGACAGTCGATCATCCAGTTTGTTTGGTCATTCTGATTCGTCATTCGTTTGCGGATTTATAAGTTTGGATTATGGCTTGGGTACCATAACCACAACTACTTGTTACTTTTCCAAAAATTTAACAAACATCAAAACAATTAATCTACAGTAGACAAAGAATGTTTGTCTCTCATTCTAGCCTTCGACATTTTGAATTTTATCTAACTTCTTCTTCCTCACCTATTGTTCTTTTCAGCGATCATAATCAACTGACTTTCATCCATAAGATGAAAAACAAGAATAAGAGATTACTTAGATGGAGCCTGTTGTTGCATGAATGCAATCTTGATACCAGGCATATCAAAGGAAAAGATAATATTATTCCTGATGCCTTGTCTAGAGCATAATGTCTTGATCTGTGGTTTCCTGGAACTGGCTGTTTATAAGATAATAATTTCCTTTATCATTATTTTATTTTATGATAATTTTATGGCAAAAGAAAGCTTTATTACGTAAATCTTCCTTTTTCTTGAAGAGGGGAAGTGTTATGTATAGGGTGTTTTAGTATTATAAGTATCCTTATTTTCATGTTTAATGCAAGTTTCGATATATAAATAGAACTTTCTGGAAAATATACTTACAATAACAAGCTGTTTATGTTCTTTTTAGAACTTTCCAGTAGGAATATTCTAGATTAAGCTTTTTTTTGGCATGCCATAGAACATTTAGTATATTCTTGACTAAAACTGGAAAATGAGTGATGCCTGTAGTAAATTATTTTCTAGAATTATTTCCCATATTATATAAGAAGAAAATATTTTCATATGAGCATCTTTATATACGTTCACCGGAAATTATTATATACTGGATTACTATGTTATTTAATTTATTTTCGAAATAAACTCTGAATTCACGGACTTTAAATTGTGGGATCAGAAACTGTTATTCAAAGGGTTTATTGTAGAGATTCTTGTGGAGTATTTCCGAGGGGCTTTGTGACAATAAACCCTGAAAGGTACTGTTTACTTATATTTTCTTCCGTTTGCACATTGTCTTATTTTTTATTTTTTTTTTTTTTTTGTTGTTAATAAATATTGTAAATAATATTTGAGCTTGTTGCTGGTTTCAGTTTTATTTTTTTCTCGTTACAACTGGCTGGTATCACAATGCTTTGTTATTGTCTCCCGCCTATTTGAAGAAATCAAGAAAGGCGGTTGTCAGTTTCTGGCGAATGAACAAGCACAATACTGATTTAACTGTGGTAAGGTACAAATAACATATTTTCGAAGGAAAGCTACGGGATATAATTTTAGATTTCTCTTGCTGCGTAATTTGTGGTGCGTGGTTCTGACTGCGTAATAGATAACTTTTAAGTGCAACACCTCCTACAATGTTAGGTCGGTCCTTCTGAAACTTTACCGATGTTTAATCATAATACGAAGATATGCATGTGCTTTTTACACATTTTTTTCACTTCTTTAACATTTTTAACTTAGACATTTTACGTGCTTGAATAGTATGACAGTGTATAGGTTGTAGGTACCTTGTGAACGCTACTCCTCCTACACTTTTAGCCGATTGATCTGCCACTTTACAGGTGTTTTATTCGGCGGGCCCTTAAGTCCTGCCTTGCGTTATTTTGTTCTTGTGCTTTTCAGTCCTTTTAGCATTGCGATTGCATCAATTGGGAAGAGAGAGCTAATCTTAGTGCTTTTCGTACGTTTGTTCGATTTGTGCCAGTTTAGGTATGTCTGTTTCCTCTTCCTTTTCATGTCTGGGAAGGGCTTCGGCTTGTAGTTGTGGCACTCCGTTTTACTTTTTACACACATTTACCTTATACATTTTTTTTGCTACGATATACTGGGCAAAAAAGTTAGGGATCAAATGTTTGAGGGAAACTTTTTCCCTGATAGAAACAATATTATGTCCCAAGTCTTCCACCGTAGATTAAGCACTGCACCCTCAGTGATATAGCGAGATACCAGCGCACGTGACAATTAAAGTAACACGGGCAGGTGTACATCAGTTTGTTATCTGTATACCTGTAAAGTGTTTTCAACTCATCATTGATCTGGAATTAGTCTGAATGTGGCTTTTCCGGAACACTTTTTGTTTTTCTTGTTTGCACGTTGCTGCCCTTACTTTTGTGTTCGTTCTGTGCACAATGAGGCGCTATTTATCTGCTGCGGAGGTTGCACGGGCCATTGGACTGCCTCAGGCAGGTCAAACTCAGAGACAGGTGGCTGGCCAACTCAATATTTCTCAGAGTGCTATTTCAAGGCTCTGGAACCGCTTTCAACAAACTGGAAATGTGTCTGAGAGATTAAGATCTGGATGACCAAGGTGTACAACAGCTCGACAGGACCGGTATTCGGATAATTTGGCTAGGAGACAACAGTTTCAAAGTGCTTTGAGGCTTAATTTATACTTTCGGCAGGCTACTGGAAGGCAAATTTTGACACAGACGGTCAGAAACAGACTTCATCTGGCAAATTAACGAGCTTATAGGCCATCTATGAGGACCGTTTTGATGCGGATGCATCGCATAGCAAAGAGACAGTGATCTTCTGAGATGTGACTTGGCAGTTGCGCCATTGGCAGCCTGTCTGTGACTGTCTAGGTTTCGTGTGGACTTCCATGATGGAAGGAGAAGAGTGTGGCGTACAGCGGGAGAATGCTGTGCTGACTGTTGCGTTGTCCAGCATGACAAGTTTGTCATGGTATGGGCAGGCATCAGTATTGAGGGTCAAACTGACTTGCATGTGATCAATGGTGGTGCTCTTTCAGATATAAGGTATCGGGATAAAATTTTGCACCCAATGTTGAGCGGTTTTGCTGGAGCAGAAGGCGATGACTTCATTTAAATGGACCAAAATGCCAGACCCCACAGGGCTTTAGTTGTAAATGATTATCTGGAGACAGAAACAATTGTTCGTATTGAATGGCCCTGTCGTTCACCTGATTTAAACCCTATCGAACTTGCTTGGGACATCTTGCAGCGCAGGGTACCTTCCCGTCAAAGACTCCAAGAAAACCGCAATGAACTTTAAATGGCCTGCAAGAAGAACGGCAAAGAATTCCACGGATGGACATTAGGCGCTTAATACGCAGCATCCATCGACGTTGTAAAGCTGTTATTCGAGCACGCGGAGGGCATACTGAATACTGAAAATGTGTATTGACATTTCCATCCACAAAAATCAAATTTCAGTTTTCTAAGAAATGTCTGATTGCACTTTAGTTTCACAGGTACCGGTATTTACGGTTCGCTGCTTGTCTAACTACTGATCATTTCGAATTGGCCTTCATGAAATCTTATACATAATTAATTAGCAAGATAAAATGTCACCATAACTTGTTCCTACCAGAACAACTGATTCCATCCTTAAAGTTTGATTCCTAACATTTTTGTCCAGTATACTATGGAGGTGTATAGAGGGTAGATACCTTGTGAGCGCAACTCCTACTAGACTTTTATCCTTCTGAACTTTTACAGGTGTTTTAAACATGGTCTGAAGTTCTGCACGCGTTTTCACGGAATCCTGAACTTCTTTTATACATTTTTAACTGAGACCTATTTTAGCTTGAATACTATGAAAGTGTTTAAGTAGTAGGTACCTTGTAAGCGCAACTCCTCCTACAGTTTTAGAAAAAAGGTAAGAGAAAAGTCCAGAGAGTGTCACAATTACAAACCGCAGCCCTTCCCATACACCAAGAGGAAGAGGAAACCAACAAATCCAAACAAGCACAAATCGAACAAACGAACGAAAAGCACTAAGATTAGCTCTCTCTTCCCCAAGCGAGGTAATCGCAATGCTAAAAGGACTGAAAAACACAAGAAAAAAAAATGACACAAGACATAAAACAAATCGCCTCGTAGAACAAACTACAAAGCTACAAAGAGTAAGACTAACACCGGTATCACCGCCTTAGAACGGTCAACAGAGTAAAAAAAAAGTAAGAGAAAAGTCCAGGGAGTGCCACAATCACAAACCGCAGCCCTTCCCAGACCCCAAGAAGAAGAGGAAACCGACAAATCTAAACAAGCACAAACCGAACAAACATACGAAAAGCACTAAGATTAGCTCTCTCTTCCCCAAGCGAGGTAATCGCAATACTAAAAGGACTGAAAAACACAAGAACAAAATGACACACGGAAAGACATACAACAAATCGCCTCGTAGAATAAACCACAAAGCAACAAGGAGTAAGACTAACACCGGGACTACCGCCCTAGAACGGTCGGTAGAGCAAACCACCGGGGGGTTTAAAGCACTTTTACAGCTAGCCAACTTCACCCTGGGTCCCGATACTACTCTTAATCACAACAATAAAAACAGAAAGCAAAATGGGCAGCTGTTGATGGTGACCAAAATGCTAGCATTACAAAACAATTGGTAAACCAAACAGAAAGCAAAGTGGGCAGCTTTTGAAGACGGTGACCACAATGCTAGCATCACAACACATACAAAAGAGCTACAACGAATAAGAACAACACCAGGACCACCGCCTTAGAACGGTCAGTAGGAAAAAACTACCGGGGGGTTTAAAGCACTTTTACAGCTAGCTAACTTCACCCTGGCTCCCGATGCTACTCTTAATACATAAATACATAAAATTCGGTTCGCATAAAGGCTCCCAACTCAGTCAAAGCATCAAAGCGAAAACAAAAAAATCAAATTAATCACTATAATAAACAAAGACGTGTACTCATGGCTAATTCTACTGTATGCCAGAGTAAATGAAAACCAATAGTTCAACCACGGCGGGCCAAGCAGCCAAAGACATATCGTCAAGCCCCAACCCACCGGTTAAAGTTTTACGAAGAGGCCATCATTGAGTCTGAGGCCCGAAACGCCGTCGTGCAATTAAAGAGTGAAGCATAGCCATCAACAATGATTGGGTTGACAACTAGGCATGCAGTCTGCCGCATAATATCCAGGCTATAGCGAATTCTTTTATAACGGTTAATAAGTTTTCTAAATTGCTCCGAAAAGTTAGATTTACCTACAATTTTTCTAAATCTGTACACTAAGTCACCGTAAAATTCGGGTTCCGATATACCTTGTTGCAGAAGTGTTTCCAGACTGACGCTATATTTTTCTAACAAGGCACTGTGTCTGCGATAAAATTTCGAAAACGCCTTACGAAGTTTAAAATAACGATAGCCCTGCCTAAGAAGTTTGGCAGTAAGGGCTTTAGTACGGTAGTTAAAGTCATTAAGATTTGAAGAAGCTCTGGCGAATCTTATAAGTTGAGATATGTATACCCCATATGAGGTACGCCGGGGGACATCGCCATCCAGAAAAGGGAAATTGACTATATCAAAATCAAAATCGTCCCGTTTATCATAAATTTTGGTGGAAACTGTACCATTAGATATACATAGATTCAAATCCAAAAAAGGTGCCTCGGTATCGGAAGAATTTGCTCTATTTAATTGGAGTTCTGTAGGGTATATCCTGTCCACCATTTGGTCAAAGTAAATATTGTCAATATTTAATAAATCGTCAAGGTATCTTGAAGTTGAATTAAAAGCCTCAATAATGTCAGCCTGATTTTCACGTGAGAGAGACTTCATGAAATCTCTCTCTCATAACAAAAAAGAAACAAATCTGCAACAAGAGGAGCACAATTAGTTCCCATCGGAATACCAATAGTTTGTCTATAAAGTTTAGTTCCAAATCTAATAAAAATATTATCCAAAAGATAAACAAGGGCATCACAGACTTTTTGACACGACCATGAAGTGTGATTATATACATCAGAAGTGAAAAAAAGCACATTCTTCATTGCAAGCCAAATATTGGGTATTCTCCCGAATAAACGTTCGGTAAATTAAATCGATAAGTTTATCTTTTATAAGATGATGAGGTAACGTAGTATACAGTGTAGAAAAAATCATATGTAGACAATTTAGAAGCCTGAAAGTTTTTAGATTTAAATTTATTGAGAACATCATTAGAATTTTTAATTGACCAAAAATAGTTAATTCCGTCCCTTTCGTAAACAGTATCATTGTATCTAATCCAATGTTTTTTAACAGTAGTAAGACATGAAGTTAGCAGTTTGGACAAAACAGTAGTCGTACAAGATCTAGTATTAGCAATGAAACGTGCTTTATAAGGTCGTTTATGAAGTTTCGGTAACCAATATAACGTAGGAAGTCTGTCTTGCTTTTCTTTAATACTCACTGCAAACTTAGCAGTAATATCGATAGAATGGGTATTTACAATAGATCTCTCGTCAGTAGAAATCCGTTCATATGTTTTGGTACTACCAAGTTCTTGTTTTTGAGTATTGATATAATAAAGTCGTCACACAACAACAACATTATTAGCAACTTTATCAGCTGGAGCCAAAACATACTTCCTATGAAATTCTTGGATACCTTGTTTCAAATATCGAAAAGATAATTTAGGCTTAGGAGGGAGAAGATCAAGGTTATTAGAGTAAAATAACACGCGTTCATCAATGATCTTAAAAATCTTTAATTTCCAATTATTTAAAGCATTAGACTCAACATGCTCTCGTTTACACCAACGCGTACAATAATCATTTAAAGCACTGGCAATTGTTTCCCGACATTTATTGAAATCAATGTGGGCTGGGAATCTATATTTAAGTCCTTTTGAAATAACTGAACGGATTCGTGAATCAGTTATAATCTTCAAGTTACCAGTGACAATATGACCCGCTGGTTGATAACAAAATTTAGAATCTTTACAATCTCAAGAATCAGGGGAACTAGTTTCAATATCAAGATCACAAACTAATTTATTGAAATTAAGTACAGTATTACGGATAGGTTTGTTATATTTATAACAAATAATAGGAGATTTTCGAAATATGAAGGTATAGCTGATATAACATTATTATCTCGAAATATGCTAGGTAAATCTATGAATTCAATACCTTTATTAATGAATGGAATTTTGATGAAGTGTCTAATGTGGTTAATTTTAGAATCAATGTAAGGACGAAGAGCATGTTGAGTATAACATCTAGTAAGGAGAGCTGCTTCATACAAATTATATTTTCTATCATAAAATTTATTCGCCTCATCATCTAACTTACATAGTGAAGAAACAGACAGTGAAGCTAGTTTAGAAAGCATTTGATGACGTCCAGAATTTAAGAGAATATTTAAATCAAAAAGAGATAAAACAGTTTTATGTTTTCAGTTAAAATTGCCATTTTTGCGCTTACCATGGGATCGTTTATTACGTTTTTTAATATCTAAAAGGGAAAAAGCATCGAAATCCAGCATTTTAGAAATATTTCCTTCATGGTAAATATTATCATTAAATCCAAGTGGAAAAGTGGTTTGTGAACGTTTAATCCATTTAAGTTCAAGTTCATGTCTTAAAATATTTTTGAATCTTTCGGTAGAATTGGACTTGTGAATGATTTTTTCAACAGGTTGAACCAAAACTTTACTAGATGATCATGAATGACCAGTACTCTGGAAATGTTGATAAAGAAACGTATAAATTTTCTTTGCTTTTTTGATTTTAAGCAAATGTTCTTTAAACCTTGTTTACAGGGCCCGTTTAAACCACCGTGGGGGTGGGGGGAGTTAAAGCACTTTTAAGGCTAGCAAACTTCACCCTGGGTCCCGCTGCCACTCTTAATCGCAACTAGTAAAACAGAAAGCAAACGGACAGCTGTTGAAGATGACCAAAATGCTAGCATTACAACACAACTAGTAAAACAGAAAGCAAAGGGGCAGCTATTGAACGTTTTCTTCTGAACCCAATTGCTAATTGTCTCAAAACTTCATTGGAAGTATCAAGGTGACTTGTAGATCAAACGCCAATATTGTTCTGATTGAAATCCAGAATGGCCGCCATCTTGAAAATCTATATTAAACTTCTCTTGAACCGAAAGGCCAACTGACTCGAAAATTGTCTGGTAATCAGGTGAGCGATAAAGAACCATCTTGTTCCTCTTGTCTCATGTTTGCCTTTATTTAAAAAAGGCAACTGCATTGAAAAACGGTAGCAGATAGGTACGAAACCTGTTTGGGACGAACTTGATTTGAAACGAAATCTTTAGGATGGAACAGCGTGGAACGGACTTCCATTGGGACGAAAACTTCATAAATAAATAGAAAGGGATGCAATGATCAGGGATTGATATAATTACCTAACACATTATGTCCAAGGCACCAAAGGGAAAGACGTCGCACTTAAAGCAACGGCATTACAGTCAAACACTACCAGCAGAAAGCCAAAAGGACATTTTCCTTCCCAAACATTGGACGAACGGCTACCCAAAATAACTATTTTTATCAGGACATACATGCAAAGACATACAATGACAGAAATAGTAAACCACAGCGGCATAGAACGGCCAGTAAAATTTTATATGGCCACAACGTTCACTCCCGGTTCTGCCGTAGTATACACAAGACATTTGTTCAATCCGAGTGAGGGGTTTCTAACTCATCCGTGCAACACCTCCGCTCCGAGAACATAAAAATCAAACGAATACAGAGATGAAACAACGATGAACTGAAATGCTGAAGCAAAAGAAAACCAAATTGAACTCCGGTGGAACCGACCAGAGCCAGCCTCCATAAACCTGTATAGCCAAAGTTCATTAAAAACTCTATTTCCCTTATGATCTAGGTAGGTACGAAACCTCTCCGGGACGTACTTGATTCGACAAGGAACCTCTAGAATGGAATCTCTCGTAACAAACTTGCATTGGGACGAAATCTCAATAAACCTGTATAGCCAAGGTTAATTAAAAACTCGATTTCCCTTTTCATCTATCACGACAGAGAGAATGCTCGACGGAACTAGCTCTTTGTCGAGGGAACTAGCTCGAACAGTAATTTCGTCATTATTTGCCAGCTACGTTTTCTACGCCAATCTGATTCAGTTTATACATAATGTTTAATGTTGAATTTTACCAGGGGGTCTCAAGGCTTTAGATTTGACGAGTAATAAAAAACTTTGGACGTATATCTCCGTGTTGACAGAAGGTTTAGAAATTTCAGTTCCGTGTTAAAAACTGTGGCAAAATTATATTCAAGCCCTGGAATTTTCTACGGCTAATTCTAACGGCGTCAAAGTTAAATAGTATCTACGCACGATAGCATTGCCCGACTTTTTCATAAACTCTAATAAGGAAAATATTAGTGATAGAATTCACGGACATACCCTTTTTTACCGTTTTCTTGTCGAGGGTACTAGCTCGAAAGTTCCCGGATGTGGCGAGGGAACAAAATTCCATTGGCACATTTTAGAGCGTGTTCCCTAGATTACCACCCGTGATACTGAAACACGGTAAAGCTGAATTTCGAACGTGAATTAATACAATGCGTGAAGCTGAAATCTAGAGGCACAATGTAATAAACTACTGAATTCCAACCCCTATTTCAGTACAAACAAAGGCATTCATAATATCAACGTAATCAACAATAATAACATTAGCTTTAAATTTTTAAGACATAGATATATAATAATCTTATTACTGTCGATTTTTTTATATCATAGTACCCTTAGTTTTGAAGGTGGCATGATACATATCGTCGTAAATGACAAAAAATGTTCGTTCGTCTGTCATTACTGACAATGACCAATCCTAAACAAATGTGTGAAGTGTTATTAATTGTGTGTTCTAAGATGGCTGATGAGACCAGTCTTAGCTCTAAAGTAACAGTTGCAGATAGAACAAGAGAGGTCTGAGGAAGACAGCTCTGTAGGTGATGCCTTAGCGCTGGCTTTCCGCTGTGCACGTTTTCTGCTCGGCCTCCCTGATTCTTTTTGCTTCGTATTCACCAGCACCCCTTCTTATGAGGTCTCGCCACTTTGTTCGATCCTAAGCAATCTGTTCCCACGACTCTGTTGGTATGTTGAAATTTTTAAGGGAAGCTTTGAGGGTGTCCTTGTATCGCTTCTGTTGACCACCATGGGAGCGTTTTCCAACTTGTAGTTCTCCATAGAGGATTTTCTTTGACAAACGTTCATCAGGCATTCTGGTAACATGGTCTGTCCATCTTAACTCTGCCAATTTCAGAAGAGTATATACATTCTGCATCCCTGCCCTTTTCAGGACTTCTGTGTCTGGAATCCTGTCTTGCCACTTGATCTTTAGAAATTTTCTAAGACAGTTTGTATGGAAGTGGTTCAGTCTTTTGGCATGCCGCGGGTAGACTGTCTAAGTTTCTCATGCGTATAACAGTGTTGGCCGCACCACCGATCTGTATAATTTCAGCTTTGTATCAAGTCTGATTCTCCTTCGATCCCAAATACATCCACGTAGTCAGCCAAATGCCGCACTAGCTTTGGCAATCTTAGCACTGACCATCATCAATGTGCTTCCAAGGTAGGTGAACTCGTCTACCACTTGCAGTCGTTGACCTTTCACTGTGATATTAGGCTTCTTGTTCAGGCTGACATTATTGAGGCTTTTAATTCTACTTCAAGATACCTTGACAATTTATTAAATAATGACAATGTTTACTTTGACCAAATGGTGGACAGGATATACCCTACAGAACTCCAATTAACTAGAGCAAATTCTTCCGATACCGAGGCACCTTTTATGGATTTGAAACTATGTATATCTAATGGTACAGTTTCCACCAAAATTTATGATAAACGGGACGATTTTGATTTTGATATAGTCAATTTCCCTTTTCTGGACGGCGATGTCCCCCGGCGTACCTCATATGGGGTATACATATCTCAACTTATAAGATTCGCCAGAGCTTCTTCAAATCTTAATGACTTTAACTACCGCAATAAAGCCCTTACTGCCAAACTTCTTAGGCAGGGCTATCGTTATTTTAAACTTCGAAAGGCGTTTTCAAAATTTTATCGCAGACACAGTGCCTTGTTAGAAAAATATAGCGTCAGCCTGAAAACACTTCTGCAACAAGGTATATCGGAACCCGAATTTTATGGTGACTTAGTGTACAGATTTAGAAAAATTGTAGGTAAATCTAACTTTTCGGAGCAATTCAGAAAACTTATTAACCGTTATAAAACAATTCGCTATAGCCTGGATATTATGCGGCAGACTGCATGCCTAGTTGTCAACCCAATCATTGTTGATGGCTATGCTTCACTCTTTAATTGCACGACGGCGGTTCGGGCCTCAGATTCAATGACGGCCTCTTCGTTAAACTTTAACCAATGGGTCGGGGCTTGACGATATGTCTTTGGCTTGGCCCGCCGTGGTTCAACTATTGGTTTTCATTTACTCAGGCATACAGTAGAATTAGCCAGGAGTACTCGTCTTTGTTTATTATAGTGAATAATTTGATTTTTTATGTTTTCGCTTTGATGCATTGACTGAGTTAGGAGCCTTTATGTGAACCGAATTTTTATGTATTTCTGTATTAAGAGTAGCATCGGGACCCAGGGTGAAGTTAGCTAGCTGTAAAAGTGCTTTAAACCCCCGGTGGTTTGCTCTACCGACCGTTCACAGGCGGTGGTCCTGGTGTTAGTCTTACTTTTTGTTGCTTTGTAGTTTATTCTACGAGGCGATTTGTTGTATGTCTTTCCGTGTGTCATTTTGTTCTTGTGTTTTTCAGTCCTTTTAGTATTGCGATTACCTCGCTTGGGGAAGAGAGAGCTAATCTTAGTGCTTTTCGTACGTTTGTTCGGTTTGTGCTTGTTTAGATGTGTCGGTTTCCTCTTCCTCTTGGGGTCTGGGAAGGGCTGCGGTTTATGATTGTGGCACTCCTGGACTTTTCTCTTACCTTTCTTTCAAGGTGCTGGCTGATATACTACCTCAGTCTTTTTTATGCTAATTGTTAGATCATAGCCTGTCACATGAATAGGATACTTGATCCACACCTTTTTGAATTTTCTCTTCTGTTGGAGCTTCCTTTGCCATGTCATCAGCAACGAGGAACTCATCTAGCACCTCTCTCTGCACTTTGGACTAGCTTGCGGCCTTCTTGTGTTGAAAAAATTCCCATCAAAGCGAGACCTAATAGGTACACCATTGTCACTATCCTAGAAAACATCTGTAAGCATGGCAGAAAACATCATGCTGAACATCATGCTGAACAGTGTTGAAGCTAGTACACAGCCTTGCTTAACTCCATTTATCACAGGGAATGGATCAGAAAACTCGCCATAATTTTGGGCCCTTTCAAGCATACCAACATGGAACTGCTGCACCATTGCTATAAATTTGGTAGGACAGCCAAACTTTACCATAATTTTCCAAAGTCCCTCAAGAATGACTGTGTCAAATGCTTTGGTAAGGTCGATAAATGTCATGTAGAGGTCCATATTCTGGACAAAAAAAAATATACATAAAAAGCAAATGCGCCGTAATCATAGAAATCATGCCCCAGGCAGTATCTATACATATCATCTAAGTCAAAGCGTGGGCAGACGCCCATGTTATAACCCAATATCATATGATACCCCTTTTCTTAATTTTGCCTTGATAGGTACCATAGTTTAGTTATACGAATAAATATCAAAAACTGTGTTCAGACAAGCCATCCGTCCTCTTTATACATGTGTGTGTGTGTGTGTGTGTGTGTGTGTGTGTGTGTGTGTGTGTGTGTGTGTGTGTTTGAGGTGAACACCAGCATATTTTACGACATACTGTTTTGCCTTATACTGGCAGGGTACTACGTTATACCATTTGGTGCCTGTCCTTCCTTCCCTCTCTCCGTTCGCACCATTTCTAATCGATATCATTAGTATTTATTCACGGATTTCATTCAGTTTTGTATAGACTGGTATCGGGGATGAATGGTCTGGAACTGTTAATAAGCGACATCTGTAAAAATACCACGTAGTTACGACCCTTTTTATTGTCGAGAAAATACTTTTTGGCATCTAGTTTGAAAACTGTATGAAATATCTGGATATAACTTCACAGAAGTGGCTTATCTAAGGTACTGTCTAAACATAAGCCTTACAAATTGTAGTCTGAACATGTACAGGCTAACCAACATATGCCTGGACTTATATTTAAACCAAATCTCTATTCACCAAATAGTGAAACTGTCCATTAACTAATCCAATCGAAGTATTTGATGACTCCAAAATATTGGATGCATTAATCATCCGCTGTAAATATTTTTAAACTTAGGATGGTGTATAGCTATCAACTATGCAGAACCTCGTCCAGAGGATTTTGATGAACAGCAAACAGTGTAGACCTGGATCAGACTGCTCTAAAGGGTTGCATTCTGATCTGTGCCTGCACAGATAGCTGAATAAAATTTGTCCTTGAACCCAAGGCATTAGTATGAAAATGGACATGGCAATCTGATTTATTTACTGGTGGTATACCAACACATCAGTATGGTTCTACACTTCCATCCACATGTTAGCTGCTCTAGCTACCGTAAAACTCCTGTGGTTTCGGACAGACACACACACAAAAAAGTAATTAACCAAAATTTTACACTGCGTGAGTTCCCAATACAGAAACATGTTTAAAAACAAACAACAAAAAACGTAGATGGAATAGCAAACAGTGAGGACCCGGATAAGACTGTTCCTCCAGGAACAGTCTGATCTGGTCTGCACTGTTTGTATATGCTTGTCTGACCGAAAGTTTAGGATCAACGCGGTATATCCATAGCTTATCCAGGAGTCAGTTTTTAACTCCTGATTTACTTTCGTGCTTACTGCTGGATGGCTTTTAAGTTATTTTGTGCAATGTGCACTAAGGTGTTGAATCACTGACCAGTGTATCAGCATCTTAGCATGTATAAACAATGTCAAAACAAAACTGTTCTGTTTCATTTAATTGATTTCGTATCTAATAATATGACCTAATAATATTAAGCTTGTACAAGATACCGCTGAGACAGGATTTTGAGAATGTCTGTAGTAGTGTTGCCATTGATGATCGATTATAATCGATCATCAATCACTTTTGCCTCTATGATTAATGATTGGTAAGATTTATTGTAGTCGAATAATCGGAAAATTCTATTTTTAGAAATATATTTTTCGCATGTTCTACTTTTACAGTTATGAAGTTATAAAAAAATGAAATTCAAAACTGTCTATCTGGGTCATTCTTGAATTGTGGCTAAAAAAAATAATAATAATAATAATAAAAATGATAAAATAGTCTTAACAAATTTAACCCATAAATACTAATATTTTCTTGTTTCTCCATAGGGGTATGTGTTTTGGGTGTGGGTGCTCTCTGGAGGTGCCTTGCAGAGGCGTTTCTAGTGAGTGATCGCGACATGTGTTTTTACGGAGAAATAGGAAAAGTATTAGCTAGACACCCTCTTATTAATCTGGTGCAATGAATAGTCCCTGAAAGGGGGCTAAAGTAAGGAATCAGTATATTTTTTACAAGTCAATTATTAATCGATGATCAGTCGGTTTAAATAAAAAATGACTGATTATGATAAGCTGGCGGATTCCCGAAACTAGTCTGTAGGTACACCAAAAGCCGTAATTCACAACCTCTTTACAACACTTTTGCTGGGGTCCTAAGTACAACCTGTATAAGTCAAACAACCGTGTATAGACTAACAGAGTGCATTTATGGTGTACATGGATGACCACTTATGGCTATTTTCTATTAAATCTATACGTGAATGGGATTCACCTTTGAATTACGAAAACCGTGTTGTAGCTTTTTTTTTATTATAAGGAGGTTAAAAAGTAAAAAGTAAATAAAATAAAAATGGCAAATACTCAACAAGCCTTATTCTAGATGGTCCAATTACTGTAATACTTGCAGTATATGGCTTCTTAAGAATCTAAACGACAGCTAGTTGAGTCGATATTCAGTCAGTAACTGACAAGCGTAGTATGCCCTGGTTGGACTTTTTCTCGTAACCTATTTAAGACTAGTGTTCCATAAACGGGAGATAGGCAAAATGTGCAAACCCGGATCAGATGTAGCATGGTGAAGTGCTTCATTGGGGTATGCACTGTTTGTTTACAAGAAAAATATATTTGGAAATGCGTTTTAAGATAAAGTCAACTGAGTACTCTAAAATGAAGACTAGACACTTCAAAATGATCTGAATTAAAGATCCAAGTTGGATGTATGGGGGCTGATTGTTCTGGGCCTCCAATGCATATATGTTCCTATAAACTGGTAATGCTCAGTTTGTTTGCCAAGTTGAGTAGAATGGCTGTCCTCATAACTGCCAAATTAAAATAAAAGTGTAGATGAGTAAATGTGTAAATATTGCAAACAGTGTTGACTTGGATTAGGCAGCTCCACTAGGAACTGATCTGGATCTGCAATGTTTGCCCAAATACGCTTGTCCATTATGGTAAAATGTCGATGTTGTTCTGCTATAATCATGAATCAGATGATTAACTTTGTCATATGATTATTAGAATCTTGCTTTCGTGCTTCTGTATTGTCGAATTTATTAAGTTCCATGAGAAAAATGGTAGAATGCTTGGTAAAGCTTCACATTTTGCCATTTTTCATAAAGTTCGATTAGTTCACTTAATTTGTTTGTTGAATTTGATGATCTATGAGCACTTGAGTAGGATCTCTGTTCATATGTATGCTGATGGCAAAAGCCACATAATCTTTATAACAAAATCCTGGTTTGTTTGTGTCAGTATTTGTTTAACACTTACTACATCTTAAACTGCCTAACAATGAAATGTTATCAAATGATTACATAATGAAAACACGGCTATTTCAATACATTGAAAATTACACTACTAAAAGAAAAAAATAAATAAAATTAAATAAACTGAAAGTTTAGATAAGTTAATATTTTTCATATTTCTGCTTGGGGCATGGGTTGTGGGTGCTCGTTGGAACCGCCTTGCGAGACGATTCTAACGGGTGCCCATGGCCTGTGTTTTTGGGCGCATATAAGAAGAATAATGTATACCCCTGTAAACCCCAGTTTTATCATATAAAGGTGGAATTTAAGGGGCTCAAAATTGCATAGGTATGTTTCCATGATGCTTGCGTACATGTAAATAATTGATAGTTTGCATACTGTATAAATACAAGGTTTTTTCAAATGATTACTAACGTGTATCACGATCACCTGCCTATGTATTGATCACAAAGCAAACTCCGTTTTTACATTCTTGTCTGTATTCCTTATTCATTATTTCTATCGTCTCCGCTTAGGAGCGGGGTCTTTGAGTACTATCTGGAGCCACCCCAGTGATGATTCTGGCTGGTGTTTGCAGTCTTTTCTTCTGGGTGGAGATGGGGAAAAATATATAAATTGTTCCTGGGAAAATTATCACTTACATCATTTGAGAAAACTCACTTTATATTGTATAGCCCTGTTAATGTTGTAAATCATGTGTTGACATATATCTTGAATACTTTCCTTGTTGGCATAGTTCCCTTCCGAATTGACATTACTATTTAATCAAAGTATCCAGTCTGAATCTCCTTTATTTTTCTGACTAGAATAATTCTAACACATTTCCATAATTAAATCTATTCATATTATTGTATTCATTATAGCAACAGTCTATATCCCTTATGATTTGCATACTGCTCCATTTAGTAGGAATGTGTATATAGTACACGGTGGTAGGCCTCATGTTAATGGCTGGTAACTACTTCTGATAACTGATTGACGGCATCATTTCTGGCCGCTTAAGACGATCATCAAAATCCAGAAAATATAAATTATAGAAAACTGAGGAAACCATCTAAAATGCTTAACAATCATTGTAAACTTTGCAAGTACACATTCCTATAACAATACAGCTCATTAACAAGAAAAATTTCTTTCTGCTATGACTGTCCAAAGGAGTATTAAACGGAAACCCGTTAATGCACCCCCCTTTCCTTTTTTTTTTTTTTTTTTTTTTTTTTTTTTTTTTGATTGATTATTTGTATCTATACTTTGTATGTTTATTCATGTTCTAATGTATACTAATCCTTTTTCCATCTTCTTTAACAAAGCATTAATACCTACCTTTGTTTTCTTACTTGCTCTGCTAGACTATTATTGCCTTCTTTTCATCACTATGTTAAACATTCAATGTCATACCACAAAACCATTAAAATCAGTTTACTATATCCAACTATGCTTTGACCACCATACTCCAAACCTAAAAACCACCTACATGAAATATGACCCAGACTAGCCATTATAGTAAAATAATAAAAATGGTGGTCGAGTATCGATTCGGAAAATAAAAGCTAAAAGAAAAATTAACGACCCTTTAAAACTTATAAATGACCCCACTTTAAAACTTATAAATGACCCCATTACTAAAGCCTAATCAAACATTAACCAACAGAAACTGGATCAGCCTTCATGCATTAAAATTGCACATGTTAATATCAATGGCATAAGAAATAAGTAAGACTCGCTACAAGCTGAACTTTCTGATTATGACATTATCTGCACGTCAGAAACGAAACTAAGCAATGTTGTCTTAACTACAGATCTGAAAATAATCGGATTCAGGATACTCATACGTAAAGACAGACTGATAAAAACGGGGTTGGTCTTATTATTTATGTCAAAATAATCTCTGTTTCAAAAGACGGACTGACCTAGAAAGTAGTGACATTGAAAACATTTAGATTTAAGTTTACTCACTTAAAAACAATTTATCGCCCTCCAAACTCTCTTAACGAATACTGGAGCTACTTGATGGCACTATTGAATTAGCTACTGAGCAAAATACAGATATGATGATATTTGGTGACTTTAACAAAGATATGCTTCAAGCTGATAAAAATAAAAACCTAATTACAATTATGACTAAATATAATTTAAGAAATCATGTTACTGAACCAACCCGGACTACTAGCACATCTTCCACATGTCATTATTCAATAATAAACAATACAGAAGTGCTGCCTCCATTTCAAAGTGACCATTGTACAGTAACAGCTGAAGTCGCTTATAAAACCTATCGTATACAATCACAGATAAAAAAAAAACAATTTGGAAATATGATAATGCAGACATTAATGCAATTGAAACAATTCTTGAAAATACTGACTGGTCATTTATGCAAAACATGAATGATATAGATGGAATTAATGACAAATTCACAATTCTTCTTACTCAAGCAGCAAATGAGACAATTCCAAAGAAGGAATTTTACAACAGGCTAAATGATAAGCCCTAGATGAACAATGATATGCGTAAGCAAATGAGACAAAGAGACCGTCTCTGTCGTAAAATGAAGCATAATACTAACAATACCAATGAGCAAAATTATAAGAATAAGAGAAATGAGGTAGTTAATCTTGTCAGAGAAGCTAAGGAACAACACATTCACAGATTACAAGCATCTCTTTCTGATCCTAACTTATCACGTAAACGGTGGCATATGATAGCCCAGGAAATAACAACACTGAAAAATAAGAACACTCCACCCCCACCTCTTATCAATAATGGTCATGTTAATATTCATCCTTTTGAGAAGGCCCAAACACTAAACAGTCATTTTGCTAACATATCAAGAATAGAAAATGAGCCACCTATTCCAAATGATCATCCTGGCCCTAACTACTCTTTCAAATCCATTAATATAACTCAACAAGATGTCAAAGACCAAATAAGACTATTTAACATTTCCAAACCAGGGGGGCGGGGGGCAGATGAAATAATGCCACGTCTTATTAAAATCGCAAGCAAACCATTGATTGAACCACTTACCCAATTGTTAAATAAGTCTGTTAAACTTGGCAAGGTCCCATCTCAGTGGAAAATAGCAAATATTTCTGTAATATTTAAAGGTAAGGGTGACGAACAGGATCCCATGAATTACCGACCAATTTCCGTCACCAGCTGTCTTGGTAAAATTCTGGGAAAAATAATATTTAAATGTTTGTTTAATTATATTCAGGAACATGGCATACGTACCAAATTTTAGTCAGGATTCAGACCCCACGATTCTACAGTTAATTAGCTTTTGAAAATTTACCATGAAATTATTGAAAATCTTGATAAGGGAAAAGAAATAAAATTCATAATTTGTGATATCAGTAAAGCATTTGATAAAGCCTGGCATAGAGGCTTACTATATAAATTAAAACATTGTTATGGCATAAGTGGTAGATCGCTTGAATGGTTCTCAGACTATCTTTCTGACCGTAAGCAAAGAGTAATTAATGAAGGTTTTTAATCAATTTGGGAACGCACCCTTGCTGGAGTTCATCAAGGTTCAGTACTGGGGCCTTACCTCTTTCTTCTTTATGTAAATGATATTGTTAATAAAATAAAGACAAATATAAGATTATTTGCTGACGATACATCATTATTTGTAGTTATTGAAAATGAAGAGTCAATAAAATTGATTAACGAGGACCTCGTCACAATTGCAGACTGGGCTGATGATTGGATAATCTTACTTAATCCATCAAAAACGAGTGCATTTTTAGTATCTAGGAAAAGAGAGCTATCTAGAAACCTTGATATCCAGTTTAAGAATAATACCCTCAAAGACGATAATACTCATACACATCTTGGACTTACTTTCTCTTCAGATGGTACACGGGGTGATCAAATAAATAAAATATATGAGAAAGCATCTTACAGATTTTACTTAATGCGATTGTTAAAATATGATCTTGACAGAAAATCACTTACAAGATTTTATGTAGCATACATTAGACCCATTCTAGAGTATGCTAATATTATTTGGGATAACTGCACCAAAGCTCAATCTGACCGTCTTGAATCCGTTAATCTTGATGCTGCTCGTATAATAACCGGTCTACGAAGAGGGACCTCTCAGTGTTATACAAGGAACTTGGATGGTGTCCTCTGTCTGAAAGAAGAAAAAATAGCAAATTTATTCAACTGTATAAAATTCTAAACAATGAATCACTATCATATCTTGGTGACATACTTCTTAAATATAATCAACGCGATCCTGGATATACACTTCGCAATATTAACTTGAGGCACCCAACCCCTAGAACAACATCTTTTCAAAACTACTTTTTTATCTTCACAATAGATCTTTGGAATAATCTAGATGAATATATCAAAAACAGTTGTACTTCTTTATACTCCTTCAAAAAAGCTCTCACTAAACATATCAAACCTCCACCTCCCCGATTTGCCTATGGTGAACGAAGAGGTAATATCTAGTTATGCCAGCTGAGATGTAATAAAAGTTCTTTAAATGCCAACCTGTTTAGTGATCACTTGTCTGAAAATCATTCCTGCTTACATTGTGGCATGGATGTGACTGTTAAACACTATCTGTTACACTGTTCCTTGCAACTTAATTACTCTATTTATGAAACAATCGAAATATGTACTAAAGACTTGCTAAGTGGTAATCAAAATCTAACCTACACTCAGAATTGTATATTGCTAGATATAGTGATTGAGCACATTAAAGAAACAAAAAGATTTGATCTTTACACTTAACAACCCTAGCACAACCTTCCGTTTCGTATCGGAAAGGCTGTGCTTACTAGGGTCAGCTCTAACAATAGGTACCCGCAGAAACAAAAATACTAATATGTCGAGGGCAGATAGCTCTGTCAATCAAAAATTGAGTAAATTTGCCGAATAGCAGTCCTAAGGCGGGTCTCTAAAACATCAAGTCTCATGACAATCCGTTGACATTTTCTGAGGTTGTTGTCCGAAACAAAACTACGGACGTGTCACGGGCAGCTAAAATTGAGTAAATTTGCCGAATAGCAGTCCTAAGGCGGGTCTCTAAAACATCAAGTCTCATAACAATCCGTTGACATTTTCTGAGGTTGTTGTCCGATCTTAAAGTGGATCCTCATAATATCAATGCACATACCTAATCTTGTGGGAGTCCTTCGATGCTTGCTGGGGTTGTCGTCCAGAACCGAAAATTACTGGTGTCGTGGGCGGATAACCCTGTCCGAAATTGATGAAATTTGCGCATAAGTAATCCCAAACCAGCTCTCCACAATATTGGTGCAGATACTTAGTTAGGTGAAAGCCCATGAATATTTACTCGTTTTCTTCCGGAGATGAAATACAGACGGACGGACGAACTACAACAGACGGACGGATGGACAGACACACTGACAGTCAACGTGAAATTATAATACCCGCCCGCTATTGCATGACACAGTATAAAAATGAAGGAAGGAAAGAAAAAGGAATGGAAAAAGAAGAAAGTCAACATTGCATCCCTCTAACCAAAACAAAACCTAGAAAAAATATGATAAAATAATTATTAATGTATTAAAGCAAACTTGGAAAAGAAAATACAAATTAAATAAATAAAATTATCTTAAAATAATAAGTAATGATTCTCTATGCTAATATCCATAGATGTTGAGCACTGATTTGCACTCATGAATATTGAGCAGAGCCTTGTACCACATCTTTCTCCTCACCTTGGGAAAGCAAAATAAAACTGAATGTTTTAACAAAACATGTTCAAATTATAAATAGACTGCTTAGTTCCTAAAGATATACTATTATAGATGTGATAAGTCTCTGTGTGTATATATTAGAAATTTTTTTCTGCTAATTTGAAATATCCAAATGCATTTATCAACATTTGTCATGCATTTATCAACATGGCAAATGAAGTGGTTTCAAGTGGAAATGGGCCGAATTTACTGTGCCGCGAACCTTTCTTTCGAGTCCGTCAAATTTTGACGATTATTGTTGGTCTGAAGGTGACGCATATTAATGACTACATAAAACTGCATTTGAAAAAAGAATAATTTGAGAGTGACACTTGTTATCTCGAATGAAAACTTACCATACATATAAAAGCAGACGCCCACTTCTAGACACATCGTCAGCTTCAAGTGTCAACAAGAAACCATTGATGCAAAGCATCAATACGCCGGGAAACTAATCTGTCATGCATTACTTAGCTCGTAGTATAGTGAAAAAATGTTATAATTTATGAAAGGTTGCAATTATACAAATTATCGCAATACTCAACGATAAACAAAAAAAATCAACTATGATCATCCGTTTTCTAGCCTGCATACATAATTACGTGTCGCCATCCATAGCCTAGGCCGAACATACTATATCCGAAATCATCTATGTAGCAGTGTTTCGTTCTTTTCTACACTCATAACGTTTTCTTTCGGCCAAAATCTTTCCATGCTTGAATATCAAATTATATTAAACCAGCTTATAATCCGTTCGATTTGAGAATGCATATTTCCAATCGTAAACAAAAAAAAAAATATCTTTTGTTTCTTCTTCGTAGTACGACGAAAAAAACGAAATAAAAATATTCAAACGTGTATAAATATTGACAGCAACAAGCTCATTTCAGGTCGAATGGTCAAATTGGGGCTCCTACGGGAAAACTGCTCATGAGCAAAACCCACATTGCTACATTCATTCTACACAGTACTTCCCATTTTTTATTTCACTATGTTACCAATAGCACAGTTCTCTGCTGCAAAAGTGTGACTTTGAATAATAATAAAAAAAAGTGGTGGGGGGGTGAATAGTTATATATAACCCCACTAAGAACCCCATAAAACTGGACGAAAACCTCCAAATGCGTACACATTTTACAAAAACAACCTCAAATAGATACGGCGTAAATTACTTCCCCTTAATTGAACACGAAAATACCCGAGTCAGTCAGTTTCGTAGATGCAAAATAGAATAGAATACTTTATAGCTACTACCTGTAAAAAAAGGTAAGAGAAAAGTCCAAGGAGTGCCACAATCACAAACCGCAGCCCTTCCCAGACCCCAAGAGGAAGAGGAAACTGACAAATCCAAACAAGCACAAATCGGACAAACGTACGAAAAGCACTAAGATTAGCTCTCTTTTCCCCAAGCGAGGTAATCGCAATACTAAAAGGACTGAAAAGCACAAGAACAAAATGACACACGGAAAGACATACAACAAATCGCCTTGTAGAATAAACCACAAAGAAACAAAGAGTAAGACTAACACCGGGACCACCGCCTTAGAACGGTCAGTAGAGCAAACCACCGGGGGTTTAAAGCACTTTTACAGCTAGCTAACTTCACCCTGGGTCCCGATGCTTGCGCTATAGATCTATATTTGTGGTATGACTTTGATGTCAATCTCTCTCTCTCTCTCTCTCTCTCTCTCTATATATATATATATATATATATATATATATATATATATATATATATATATATATATATATATATATATATATATATATATATATCTGTCTCATCATTCATTTTCTTTCTTCTGCTTTTTTTCTCTTTTAATCTTAATCGTAATTTACCCATTAATTGCACGTATTTGTAATATTTGCTAGTTAATATGTACTGACAAATGTAGTTCATCTATTGTGTGTACTGCTTATATGTTTTCTTCATCTGTCACAGCACCCTGGGAAAGGATAAATATAGGCCTAGCCTACATCCAATCCCTTGGCATTTATGTATATTTGTTTTTGTCAAATATATGTATTTATGTCATAAAATTTGGATAAAAACAAAATAACTTCACACATATTTAGTGGTTTAAAGGCTACACAGAATGACAAAAGGCAGTTACTCTGGCTGTTCTATTTTTTTTTTTTTTTTTCAGTTAACTTGCCTTGATATATTTTAAAAACAAACATTTACCTTTAGTGTCTTTACTGTAGACATTGTAGAATATCTGAATAAGACGTCAAGCATGTAGAGAAACAAAGCCTCGGTGATAAATGACGGATTTAACCCATGATTTTTACAGGTACTCTTCTCGTCCACCCCAAACAGTATGATTCAGGGCTCCATAGCGCAGTCGGTAGCACGTCTGACTGACGATCCAGGGTCGCCAGTTCGAATCCTTTGCTCGGATACGTAGGTTTTCGTAGATATTGATCATGAAATAATTTCTACAGTCATTTTCCCCTTTCCGCTGGTTCAAGAAGCGCATTTGTAAGTTTCTGGCAAAATTTTGTGCATGGCACTGGTTACTCACAGAACTAAACCTGTCCAGGAAAAGTGTGCGTAGGTTAACTGACTGATTCGGCATGACCTCAACAATGTTGACTGGGCCGTAAAATCTAAATCAAGCAGTAAGCGAAATATTAAATCATTAGTTTTTAAGTAAAAATAAACATTCCTAATTCCTGATAATAGCAAAGGGCCTACTTTAGTCAAAAAACAGACGCATCTCACCTTACGGCTAATCAGGAACTCTAAACCAGAGCCCCAAATGGTATATTAAATATTAAGCCATAATGCCAGCATTCTTTTGTTTTCCGAAATCGTGATTATAAAACTGCATTTTTTAGTTATTTGTCTTTAAAGTTTTGCAACTCCGATGGGAAGAAAAACATCGAGTCATCAGATTTCTTTTGCGAAACTCACATAAAATTTCAAACCCTAGCATACACGGTCCTTTGGTTATGAACCATAACAAAAAGCGTTAAGGACGGGCAAAGAGATAGACATGGCCAATGAATATAACGCCTCAATTACTTTGATGCCATTAGTTTGAGGTCAATGTACCGAAATCGTATTTCGGAAAATCATATAGACAGGCAGACATGAACCCTAAATAAACGGGGTGTAATCAGGCGTCCAAAGAAAGTAAGCATTACTGGGTAAGATGCTTCGCCTACCATGCCTATTAGCCTGAATAGAGACTTAGGAAAATACGGTGATAGTAATGCCTGGGGTTTAAAAAGTCTGTTTGATATTCCTGAGTAAGGACTAATGATGGTTAACCTACCATAAAATGAAAGTTTGCATGAACGAAAAATAGTATCTTACCATTTGTTAAGTTACGGGGTTAAAAGCATTTCATTACAAACAGAGGGACGGATAGACATTAGATCATAGCAAACACATATATCTATCAGATGGGGAAACATAATACAATTACATATAATGGTAAATTCTACATGTTGCGTCGATATTGAGGCTAACACAAAATGTAAAAAAAAATCTCCATTACTCAAACTGTAAAAATTTCTACATTGCTAATTTTTCGTTGTACAGTGCTGCGTATCATCACAAAAAAAAAAAACATACTTAAAACATAGTTCTGCTACAGTTTGCATTGCATTTGAAAGCAGAAATTACAATGATCACAAAATTGTATGTAAACAATTGCGTATTATATACAAAAACATAGTTCGTGCATATCGTTTTGGGTAAAATGCATTTTTTTTATATTTCAGATTTCCCAGATGTAAATGTGAAGACTGAAAATGAAACGGATGAGTCTATTTCCTTTCTATGTTCTGCGAAAGGAGAACCTGATACTTATACTTTTGCGGACTGGATACATATAGCGCCCGACTTCCATACAATCATTGAGCATTATGTTGGTAAAGTGAGTAGGGGACAGAATAGTCTTCGGCTTCAAAATGTTAGTTACCAAGATTCGGGCCTGTATAAATGTAATGTAACCAATACAGTTGAAGACTACAAGACTGGAAATATCTTTGCCATAAAGAACGTAACTTGGAAAAAAATAGGTATGGGCTGTATAAGCGATCATGTATTTGGATCCAATATTTCACTTCATAGTTAAGATGGATAAAAATTTTGAAAAAAAGGTAAGAGAAAAGTCCAGGGAATGCCACAATCACAAACCGCAGCCCTTGCCAGATCCCAAGAGGAAGAGGAAACCGACAAATCCAAACAAGCACAAATCGAACAAACGTACGAAAAGCACTAAGATTAGCTCTCTCTTCCCCAAGCGAGGTAATCGCAATACTAAAAGGACTGAAAAACACAAGAACAAAATGACACACGGAAAGACATACAACAAATCGCCTCGTAGAATAAACCACAAAGCAACAAAGAGTAAGACTAACACCGGGACCACCGCCTTAGAACGGTCAGTAGAGCAAACCACCGGGGGGTTTAAAGCACTTTTACAGCTAGCTAACTTCACCCTGGGTCCCGATGCTACTCTTAATACAGAACACACATAAACATTCGGTTCGCATAAAAACTCCCAACTCAGTCAATGCATCAAAGCGAAAACATAAAAATCAAATTAATCACTATAATAAACAAAGACGAGTACTCATGGCTAATTCTACTGTATGCCAGAGTAAATGAAAACCAATAGTTGAACCACGGCGGGCCAAGCCAAAGACATATCGACAAGCCCCAACCACTGGTTAAAGTTTTAGAAGAGACCGTCATTGAGTCTGAGGCCCGAACCGCCGTCGTGCAATTAAAGAGTGAAGCATAGCCATCAACAATGATTGAGTTGACAACTAGGCATGCAGTCTGCCGCATAATATCCAGGCTATAGCCAGTTCTTTTATAACGGTTAATAAGTTTTCTGAATTGCTCCGAAAAGTTAGATTTACCTACAATTTTCCTAAATCTGTACACTAAGTCACCGTAAAATTCGGGTTCCGATATACCTTGTTGCAGAAGTGTTTTCAGACTGACGCTATATTTTTCTAACAAGGCACTGTGTCTGCGATAAAATCTCGAAAACGCCTTACGAAGTTTAAAATAACGATAGCCCTGCCTAAGAAGTTTGGCAGTAAGGGCTTTATTACGGTAGTTAAAGTCATTAAGATTTAAAGAAGATCTGGCGAATCTAATAAGTTGAGATATGTATACCCCATATGAGGTACGCCGGGGGACATCGCCATCCAGAAAAGGGACTATATCAAAATCAAAATCGTCCCGTTTATCATAAATTTTGGTGGAAGCTCTACCATTAGATATACATAGATTCAAATCCAAAAAAGGTGCCTCGGTATCGGAAGAATTTGCTCTATTTAATTGGAGTTCTGTAGGGTATATCCGGTCCACCATTTGGTCAAAGTAAATATTGTCAATATTTAAAAATCATCAAGGTATCTTGAAGTTTAATTGAAAGCCTCAATAATGTCAGCCTGATTTTTACGTGAGAGAGACTTCATGAAATCTCTCTCATAACAAAAAAGAGACAAATCTGCAACAAGAGGAGCTCAATTAGTTCCCATCGGAATACCAATAGTTTGCCTATAAAGTTTAGTTCCAAATCTAATAAAAATATTATCCAAAAGATAAACAAGGGCATCACAAACTTTTTGACACGACCATAAATTATGATTATTATACACATCAGAAGTGAAAAAAGCACATTCTTCGTTGCAAGCCAAATATTGGGTATTCTTCCGAATAAACGTTCGGTTAATTCAATCAATAATGTCATTTTTGATGAAGTGTCTGGACTTTTAAAGGAATTTCCCAAAACCAGTGAGGTGAGTGGATGCCAGTTTGATACAAGCAATGCTTAGGTCCAATATGTTGTTCTCTTAGAGAATATGATCCCCACTTTCCCGACTAATACTATATCGAAGTCGGGTTAGTAGGATATCGCATTTTAGTACGTTTTTGTATGACTGAGACCATAAACTCAGCTGAGATGCCATAAAATGGTGTAACTTTACGCAGCTAGTAAGGCAATTCCGATATGATAGCTAACTAGTAACCCACAGGAGAAACCTTAAATATGAAACACAGGGAAGTAGCTCAAAACGGATTTCAAATGGTACATGCATAAAAAGTTTATCAAATTACACGTTTTAAATGGTTTTCTGCTTTGAAAATAAAGATTTGAAGTTTCTATATTATGTGCAGGGAACCAGTGTTGCCAGAGAAAGCAGTCACCCAGATAAATCTCTGGTAATGCCAACTGTTGTGAACAGCTCATTAGCGCATTCACGCACGTTGGATTGAGTAAAATAGCCATAAAACATTCGGTTGAATTATCAGTTGAGCATAAATCTGTTTTGCCATTTTTTTCTAAGAAAATAACTTGACATGAAACAAACAAATAATCCAACTAGATGTATACTTTCTGCAATACATAACATAGTTTTTTGTGTCATAGGGGGGGGGGGTCCTGTTGCCGGCTCAGATAAAAAAGTTGTCAAAAAAAAAAAATAGAGAGATACTGGAAAAAACATTTGCGAGGTCCTTATTTTTACATTAAACAAGAAGTACGTGTATAATATGTTTTAGGAAGACATCATGAAATAACGTGTATAATATGTTTAGGAAGACAGCATTGAACACTGTTTTAGTGCAATAAAATTGATAGCCTCAATGAAAACTAAAGATACTTAACATGTCTTCCAGCTATGTCAGGCATGGAGTCAAGTTACCCATAATTACATATTTTGCTATATTTCAGAGGTCTGCTTATAAATACCTATACTATCCTATATTTTAGCAAAATACCTATAAATACCTATACTGTGTTTTTTGGACTAGCCAAAAGTATAAATAAAAGCATTTCTTGGGAATGGAGAACAAGCATTTTTTTCTCGCTCACTTCGTTCACTTGGTTTTCCAGAAAGAAATACATTAAGTTTTAAAGCAAGAAACAATAAATGTTATTTGGCAATATGTTATCGGATTCTTTTTATTAGTAATGCTTACTTCTCAGAAAACTGTCGCTACTGTTCTACTTCGCTAGTTTTAATCTTTCTGCGGGCCTCTCATATATCTTTGTTTTTATTCTGGGAACAGTTAATGCACTTGTTAAGCATCTGACCGCTTGACAAAAACCAAATGTTTTAATTGGCAAACATTTTAATACATTTCTGTCCTAGCTTCTAATTCCCATATAGTGCCTGCTCAACAATAACATTTTATTTATTTGCGCTACATGGATTATTTTTCACTCTCAAAAATATCCATGTAGCGCAAATAAATAGAAATACTAAGTTCCTTAATATCAAGTGTACTGCAGCGTTAGTTAGCTTTATAAGCCCTAGTTCAATAGCTTCTTTTGGGGTTGTCTCGGTAGCGCAATTGGTAAAGACGCCGGACGCTGCAATGCTAGGCGCCGTCGCCGCATTGGTCAGAGCTTGCATGGCGTGGGTTTGACCACAAGCAAAAGCACTTACAATTTTTTCTGAGGATTTTTTCTCCATTATCGATGGAAAAAGACGAGAGTCGCTACCATAATTTGAGAGAGTGAAAAATAATCCATGTAGCGCAAATAAATAAAAATACTAAGCTCCTTAATATCAAGTATACTGCAGCGTCAGTTGGCTTTATAAGCACTATTTGAACAATCTTTTTCGGGGTTGTCTCGGTAGCGCATTTGTCAGAGCTTGCATGGCGTGCGTTCGATCCCAGGCAAAAGCATTTAGAAATAATATTTTAGCAGCTTTCAACAGAATGTAATAACATTGCGGTATCTTTATTATTTTGCATTAATAGTGATGTATCTTATAAATAAGGCACCGTTCTATCTTCAGGTTTAGACATTTGGTATAACTTCCTGCATGTATTTCACATAAGGATGTACATAAATGTGACCACCGGTGTGTAATATTAAGTATATACTGGGTAGAACAAAAAAAGCAATAGCTTTTGTTTTCTCATACATGTAATTCCTGAAGTTTTGACTTCATTAAAATATATTATTAGTAAAAATTACCAACAACTTCATCTAATCACTCCTGTTGGAATTTATGGTAAACTCAATCATGCATGGAACCTATGGTCAAACTATACGCTAGCACATATTCCACGTGCAGAACTATACCTTACCAAAGTTTAAATCGAGCTGTTGCTTGTTGTTTACCTGAACGTCGACTCGGCAAAATGCAGTAAGTTTATTTGGATAGTTACGAGCCAGGCGTAAATAGAAAGAATGAAAGTGAAACCAGCAACAAGCTTTAAATTATTAACAATATTTATTCACGAAAAAATAAGAATTTTCAAAACAAAAGAATGTAAGTAAACAGTACCTTTCCAGTTTATGTCACAAAGTCCTTCAGAAATAATCCGCAAGAATTTATAAAACAAATCTTTTGAAAAACAGTTTCTGATCCCACAATTTAAAGTTTCCGACTGAAACCAAGAGATTCCTGAACAGATTCTCTAACGGCAAACAACAGCAAATAAATGCCTTCATCCCAGTCTTTTTCAGTGTCAAAACAGTATGATCTGATCATATTTTTCAGTGTCTGGTGAAATCTTTCAAGGGCAGCTTGACTTTCAGGAGGTAAGGTGACGATTTATATTGAGTAATTCCCAACTCATGCATGACCTGTTGAAAAATTCCAGACATGAAATTTGAGCCCTGATCCGACTGAACAGACTTTGGGAGGCCTACAAATGTGAAAAACTTTACCAGAGCCCTAACAATGTTCTTAGTTTTAATATTCCTATGTGGAATGACTTCTAGCACACATTATAGTGAGAAGATACTCATGGCCTGACTTGGTTTTGGGCAAGGGACCAACACAGTCAATAATTATCCTGCTAAAAGGTTCATCAAAAGCAGTTATGGGCTGCAAATGAGCTTTTAATATTGTCTGGTTGGGTTTTCCTACCATCTGACAAGTATGGCAAGATTTACAAAACTGAGTAACGTCATATTTTAACCCTGGCCAGTAAAATGGTTAAGAATTTTGTGATAGGTCTTATTTATACCTAAATGACCTGACATGGGAGTCTCATTGGCCAAGTTCAAAATTGCAGGGCGATAAACCCTTGGAACTACTATTTGGTGGTTAACAGTCCACTCGTCTTCCGCTGAGACATCAAGAGGACGCCATTTTCACATTAAAATGCAATTTTTGACATAAAAACAGACTGGGACTTGATCTATTTCTTTCTTATCAAAAGCCCTTTCAAGCAAAGGCAAAATTTTACGATCATTATACTGTTCCTTGACCTTGAACTTGGTCATTTAATAGTGAAGAGAAATGACTAGACTCTGACTTGTCACTTAAGTCTGTCTTCTTGTTAGGCAGGCTGGACGAAAGAGAATTTGTAATCTCATGTTTAAAAGACTGTCCCAAAAAGGAATCTGTTAATTCAATGTCCCCATCATTCTGTTTTGCTTTCTTTGCCATGACCCTTGTAACGGCACAAGATGGGTAAAGATCAGGGATTTCCTGTTCAATAGGATCAGGTGGCTGATCAATACAAGGTATGTTAGTTAAAAGTGGGATTATCACAACCTTATCTCCTGCTAAGCCATTGCCCAACAGTAAATAAATACCTTTAAAAGGTAAAGAAGGTCGAATACCAACAGCCACTAAACCAGTTACCAAATCTGAGGATAAAGAAATGTAACATTAACAAATCCACACTCTACACCCTGAATAAGGACACTTGTCCCAGAAGAAGTCTTCTCAGAAAAAGGCAGAGTATCTGCTAAAATAAGGGATTGAGAAGCTCCGGTATCTCGTAAGATTTTAATTGGGATAGACTGAGCATAGTCACTATTCAGTGATACAAAACCATCTGATAAGAATGGTTCATAAATCTCCGTAACAGAATCAGTCTCAGACCTTTCGGTCTGGGTAGGATCTTCCTCCTTAACACATGACTGTGGATTTGACCGTAAAGAGGTAAGGCCTGTAGGTTTAAGCCCCTCTTGTTTTTCTTTCTTTCGTTTCAAATGTAAGCACTCAGAAATAATATGACCTGTCTTTTTGCAATAATTGCAAATTGGTCGAGATAAGGGATTTTGATCCTTGTTTTCACCAGAAGATTTGGGATTGGAGTAATTTTTTGGCTATAACTGCCATATGGATTACTGGGACTATGTTTACATCCTGATTGTGGGAAAAATGGTCTTCTAGAGGGATTTGACTTATTAATAAAGGAAACCTTATGTGTTAAAGCATAATCGTCTGCAAGTCTAGCTGCAGCTTCCAAAGTTTCAACTTGTTTCTCATCTAAAAAGGACTTAATGTCTGAATTTATGCACCTTTTGAACTCTTCTTCAAGCATGAGCTGCCTATGTTTTCCATGATCAGAGCCAATTTTCTTCGAAGAGCACCACCTGTCAAATAACTATTCTTTAGTTCTAGCAAATTCTACATGGGTCTGCTCATTTTCCTTCTTACAGTTCCTAAAATTTTGCCTGTAAGCCTCAGGGACCAACTCATAAGCCTTAAGAATTAATTCCTTTACAGTATCATAACTGGAGCTCTGCTCGACAGTCAGCTGAGTGTAAATTTTTTTAGCCTTTCCAACTATTACGCTTTGCAAAAGCAAGGTCCAATGCTCCTTTGGCCGTTTTAAATTTTCTGCTACTTTTTTTTCAAAATGAAGAAAATATTTGTCAACTTCTTTTTCTTGAAATGGAGGAACTAAACTGATGTGTTTGGTAACGTCAAAATGAACGCCCAAGTCTAAAGGTTGCGGTTTTACCGTCTTCCTTTGCATTTCTAATTCTTTCATTCTTAAATTAAATTGTCATTCTCTTTCTTTCTCTTCTATTTCCACTCTTCCTTTCTGCATTTGTCTTGTTTGTTCTTTTACTCTTTCTTCCATTTCCATTTTTAGTTTTTCTTGCTCTAATCTTAATTTTTCTAACTCAATTTGCTTCTGAATCTCAAGTTCTCGCATTTGAGACAAAGCAGAAGAATCAAGTATTTCCTGATCAACCAGAAATTGAACCACAATATTTTTTATTTCCTGTTTTAGCATTGACGTGTTGACACTAGTCAATCCATAGTGAGCTGCAATTTCCAACAAATCTGACTTTTTGGCCAAATTTAACAACTCCTGCAAAGGCGCAGCTATGAAATCGTGAAGGTCAAATGACATGATTGCTTTTTGCTGGTTTATCAAGTAAATTTATAAATCAGAATTTATTTATTTATATTTTTCAAAAGTCAATACTTGCTTTTTTTTTTTTTTTTTTTTTTTTTTTTTTTTTTTTCTTCTTCTTCTTCTTCTTTATTTACTTATATTTTTTGAAAGTCAATACCTTTTATTTATCAAATAAAGATTATTATATTTACTGAAATTTTTAAAAGGTCGATACTTGTTTTTCAGCAAACATTTTTTTTTTTTTTTTTTTTTTTTTTCAAGCTCAAACTTGTTTTAGCTCAAGAAAATGTTCGATCCCGGACGAGTCCCCAATTTCTGTTACGAGCCAGGCATAACGAGAAAGAATGAAAGTGAAACCAGCAACAAGCTTTAAATTATTAACAATATTTATTCACAAAAAAAAAAATAAGACAAGTTTCAAAACAAAAGAATGTAAGTAAACAGTACCTTTCAAGTTTATGTCGTAAAGTCCTTCAGAAATAATCCGCAAGAATTTATAAAACAAATCTTTTTAAAAAAAAGTTTCTGATCCCACAATTTAAATTTCCCGAATTCAGAATCTAAGTCCAGAAGGAATAAAATATTAAAGTAATCCAATATAGAATAATTTCCGATGAAAGTATACAAAGATACCCAGATGAAAATCTTTTCTCCTTATATAATATCAAAGAACCTTCTAGAAAAAGAATTTACTACAGGAATCTCTTATTTACGAGTTTCAATCAAGAAACTTCTAAATATTCTAAGACATACCAGAACTAACTCAGTCCAGAATCAAGGACATAAACAACATGTTATTGTAAACATGTTGTTCAAGAAAGTTATTTATGGAAATGTAGTAAATAAAGCTATTTATGGAAACATAGTAAACATGATGCTTAAAATAATTGAACAACCTATATATATAACAGGACAAATTTCTTTGCGTCATGCCGAGACTACGTGAAAGACAGCGTGCAGCAGCTATCACTATGTTATTAGACGCAGTGGCTGCTAACTTTGGAGTGCATCGATCGACAATATGTCGTCTCTATGAGCGTCGAACGAACGGAACCACCGACGACCGTCCAAGAATTGGTCGTCCACGTGTAACGTCACGACCGGTACATCTGTTTGGTTCAACTACGAGACAGATTTCGCTTGCCGAGGGAGACAGCCAAGAATATTTGTGGACGAAACAATAATCGGATTTCCACCAGAACCGTTCGGAATCTTTTACTTGACTTTGGAATACGAGCCCGTACTCTGGTTTGGTGCTTAACAAGCTACGACATCAACGACAAATGGCCTGTTAGACAGCGCACAGCCCAGGAAACTATACGTTGCTGCAGTTGAGGCGGGTTCTGTTTACTGACCAGTCGAGGTACCTGCTTTATCGATCAGACAGACGTCAAAGGGTTTACCGACGTCGTCGTGAACGCTACGCGGATCCGCGCGTTGTTAAGAGAGATCATTACGACGGGGGCGGAGTAATGGTCTGGGCGGGGATTTGACATGGTCGTGAAACACGCTTATTTTCATTGCAGGCAATCTGACAGTTGTATTTACCGTGACTACGTCTTAACGCCAGTTATGTTGCGCTTTATTCGACGTCATAACGTTGTCTTCCAACGTAACAACGCGTAACTTCTTGTAGTGATTTTTAATGGCTATCAACGTGAATGTGCTACCGTTGCCAGCGTACAGCCCAAGTCTGTCGCCAATTGAGCATCTTTGGGACATTCAGGACAGGAAAGTTAGTGTGCGCGATCCCCCTCCACAGTCATAACAAGGACTGAGGCAAGTCTCAGAACAGGAGTGGAACAACATCCTTATAGCCACTGTTAACCGTCTCATTAACCTCATGCATCGTCGGGTCAGAGCGGCTTTGCAGCGCCAGGAGGCCATCCGCGGTACTGACTCTAAAGTTTCAAGTAGTGGATAACTGACTAAAATGTGAAGTCGTACTCTTTTAAATGCAGATTCACTGCACGTGCAAGTTTTGTCACCACGGAACTTTTGAGACAAGAAGGTCAAATTATACTTGTTTGCAATATGTTACAAATGAAACTTCAATATGGGCGATTTTGTGGAATACAGGTAATCAATTAGGTTGTTGCGTTTCTTGTTTCCCGTAGTGTATATTACAATAAACATAACTGTACCGGTATTATTATCGGTACTTTCATTTTTTTCTTAAATGTTTTGTCCTATTCCACTAACAAAGTTTTTTTTTCTTTTAATGGTTGTGTACGTTTAAAATAAGTTTTAAAATAAGTTAAGTTAAGGTGTCGGAGTCGGGGGCAGTAGGGGGTTGGGGTGCTGCTGGCTTTGCTTGTCGTCTGTGCTTTCTTGATTATATAATTGTAATTGCCTATCTTTCCCATTGATGTTGCGGCTTAAATATGTGTCTGATTGCAATGGTTCCTAATGGTCATTTATTTTCTTTTGTACTTTACATTTGACAATATCCACCAAGTGCAAAGACAGTAGCAAACGCACATGCTAAATCTTATCTTGAGCTTAAGCAAAACCTGTGGGGCCCACTTTTGGCCCTCATGTCCGTTTTCAAAGGGCTAACCTATATTTCAAGGGGATTTTTTTGAAATAGGAAAATTTTCAAATGTTTAGAGCTATCCTGGCAGCCGCTGTCACTTTCATTTCTGACGAGCTAGGCTTAAAGTCAAATCTCATGGCAAGCGCATTTATATACTTTTGAAACATTGCCTTTTTACCTGTATTTGTTTAAAATAAAAAAAAGAAAAAAAAAATGTGATAGTTTGTCTCCCTTCAACTTCCACCAATAATTGCATATATTTTCATTGCCGACAAACTTATAATATCAGGCCCTAATGTTTTGATATGACCATTTTTACTGACCACAGAAAATAAGTTTGACCTCAGCTTTGCCTTGGTAATTGGCAATTCCTATGCCAGGAACTTGTCAATATCAATGTGTATGCAAAAATGTATCACAACAAAATGTCCCATATGGTGGAAGACCTACAACCATTTATACATTTACATGTTGTTGTTGTTGTTTTCTGTGTGTCCATAACACTTGAATCTTTAGAATATTTTGATTTTTCCAAATAGATGACCAAGGTTTAGAGCCCCTACCCCTACCCCCGCAGAAAGTCAAAATATGACAATTGCTATAAGTCTTGAATTGTATGATCGGATTTCGTACCTACACATCACGAAAACATGCCTATATAATTTTGACTCCCTTAAACCCCATTTTTATATGGGGTAAAACTGGGGTTTACACGGGTATACATTATTTTTCTTCTTTCTGCTCAAAATATGGATTGTGGGTACTCGTTAGAACCGCCTTGCCGAGTACCCACTATCTATGTTTTGAGCAGAAATATGAAAAATATCACAATTTTTTTTTATCTGAAAATTTTTAATTTTTGGAGGAGAAATTTTCTATATATTTGAATAGGCATGTTTTCGTAATGATTAATAGTGAAAAGGTCTGGCCCAAGGAAATAGCAGATCAGTTTTATTGTCCGGGGAAAAAATATATATCACCAAAACACTTTTTTTTTGTGGTATCAGAAATTCAGTTATTGTTTTTTTTTTTTTTTTTTTTTTTTTTGTTTTGTTTTTTTTTTTTTTTGGGGGGGGGGGGGGGGTTGTTTGTTTGTTTATTTGTTGTTGTTGTTGTTTTGTTGTTGTTTTTATACCCCGGGGTTTCACGTTGGACGTTTGTGTGTCTGTCCGTCCGTCCGTCGTCCGTCTGTCCGTCCGTTTTTTTCTTTTCCGGATGATAACGAGTAAACATCAATGGATTTTCACCAAACTTGTTATATGCATTGATATTGTGAATATCTGGTTTGGGATTGCTAAAGGGCAACTTTCGTCAAATTTTTACGGAGTTATCTGCCCGAGACACGCCCATATTTTCGTTTCTGGGCGATAACTTGAGTAAATAACAAGGGATTTTAACCAAACTTGCTATATATTGACAATAAGGAGATTTGGTTTGGAACTGCTAATAGGCAAATTTCGTCAAATTTTTACGGAGTTATCTGCCCGAGACACGCCCATATTTTCGTTTCCGGACGGTTACTTAATAACAAGGGATGTTAACCAAACTTGCTATATGCATTGACATTAAGGAGATCTGTTTTGTAATTGCTAATGCAAAGTTTTACGGATTTATCTGCCCGAGATACGCCCGTATTTTCGTTTCCGGATGATAACTTGAGTAAATAACAAGGCCTTGCTATACTATTATATTGATATTAAAGATTATTAACCAAAATCTGGATTAGGATTGTTAAATGTTCTTGATATTATCAAGATCTCGTTTAGGATTGTTATCTGTCCCTCCGTCATCTTTTTTCTAGACATTTTCGCAACGATAACTTTAATACATAAACAAGTAATTGCTGTGGCGGGGTATTATTTATTTATTTATTTATTTATTTATTTGTTGTTGTTGTTGTTGTTTTTTGTTGTTGTTGTTTGTTTGTTGCTTTTTTTTTTTTTTTTTTTTTTTCTATTACAGAACAGCTGTCGAAAAAATGGTATAGAAAATGTCCAGGAAAAGCTACAATTAAAGAACATAGCCTACAGATAACACCAACAGGAAGAACTAACGACAAAATTCGATTTGTTATGTCAGAAAAACTACCATGCATTTTACAAAACAGCCGCAGTTTAATGATAGCACAGACTAGTAGTTTTGATATCGAAAATTGATTATGCGATATCATCATATAGGGATTTTATAATAAAATTTCATGCAAAACAAAGCTGGTCGTGCACCTATAAAAGATTGATTCTTAAGCTCACATAATCCGTTATGCTCACAAGGTGTGCTTATCATATAGCCATACAGTTATGTAGTCCGTTTGTCAACGTTTTCAAACATCTTTTCCGAAACCACTGGAATGATTGTATCCAAACTGCATATGAAAAAAAAGGTAAGAGAAACGTCCAGGGAGTGCCACAATCACAAACCGCAGCCCTTCCCAGATCCCAAGAGGAAGAGGAAACCGACAAATCTAAACAAACACAAACCGAACAAACGTACGAAAAGCACTAAGATTAGCTCTCTCCTCCCCAAGCGAGGTAATCGCAATACTAAAAGGACTGAAAAACACAAGAACAAAATGACACACGGAAAGACATACAACAAATCGCCTCGTAGAATAAACCACAAAGCAACAAAGAGTAAGACTAACACCGGGACCACCGCCTTAGTACGGTCGGCAGAGCAAACCACCGGGGGGTTTAAAGCACTTTTACAGCTAGCTAACTTCACCTGGGTCCCGATGCTACTCTTAATACAGAAATACATAAAAATTCGGTTTGCATAAAGGCTCCCAACTCAGTCAATGCATCAAAGCGAAAACATAAAAATTAAATTAATCACTATAATAAACAAAGACGAGTACTCATGGCTAATTCTACTGTATGTCAGAGTAAATGAAAACCAATAGTTGAACCACGGCGGGCCAAGCCAAAGACAAATCGTCAATCCCCAACCCATTGGTAAAAGTTTTACGAAGAGGCCGTCATTGAGTCTGAGGCCCGAGCCGCCGTCGCGCAATTAAAGATTAAAGCATAGCCATCAACAATGATTGGGTTGACAACTAGGCATGCAGTCTGCCGCATAATATCCAGGCTATAGCCAATTCTTTTATAACGGTTAATAAGTTTTCTGAATTGCTCCGAAAAGTTAGATTTACCTACAATTTTTTCTAAATCTGTACACTAAGTCACCGTAAAATTCGGGTTCCGATATACCTTGTTGCAGAAGTGTTTTCAGACTGACGCTATATTTTTCTAACAAGGCACTGTGTCTGCAATAAAATTTCGAAAACGCCTTACGAAGTTTAAAATAACGATAGCCCTGCCTAAGAAGTTTGGCAGTAAGGGCTTTATGACGGTAGTTAAAGTCATAATGATTTGAAGAAGCTCTGGCGAATCTTATAAGTTGAGATATGTATACCCCATATGAGGTACGCCGGGGGACATCGCCATCCAGAAAAGGGAAATTGACTATATCAAATTCAAAATCGTCCCGTTTATCATAAATTTTGGTGGAAACTGTACCATTAGATATTCATAGATATAGATTCAAATCCAAAAAGGTGTACGAGTAGGTTTTGGGAACGCTTGTTTGTGCGTTGGATCTTGGTTACATGACCAAAATGGCCGGCATGTTCATATGCTCTAAAAGCCTTTTAATTTGTTCCCTGGAACAAAGATCATATGTCCATCATAGTTGTTAACATGATGATCCTGTGCCGACCTTGACCTGGTTTACAGTAAGGTTAAATTTGGTCGCCTATGTTTTTGTATGGGAAATAGTAAAACACTATGGATTTTAAGGGACTACTATAAATTTTGATTTGAACCTTGCATCAGTTGACTATAATGACTATAGACATCTTTTGGCACCAAACTTACGCCTTCCTGGTTATGTGCCACTGCCCTGGGGTTATATACATGTATAAAATAACAAGTGTATAAAAGTGTATAAAAGCACACTTCAAACAGATATTTTTGAAACTTATTATGTTTCCCAGGGATTATCTTTTCCTGACCTGGGGCCTATATACACGTGTACAATAGTAGAAGTAGTTGTATAAAATCGCATTAACTTTTATTATGCGAACCGAAGTTTTATGCATTTCTCTATTGAGAGTAGCATCGGGACCCAGGGTGAGGTTAATCGACTGTGAAAGTGCTTTAAAGATCCCGCTAGATTATTCTACTGACCATTCTAAGGCGGTAGTCCCGGTGTTGTTCTTACTCTGTATACCTTTGTGGTTATTTCTACGAGGCTATTTACACTCAAAGGCAATAAAAAGTATACAGTTTCAAAGGCAATAAAAAGTATACAGTTTCGAGCTTTTCAGTACCGGCTCGTGTTCTTTTTTTTTTTTTTTTTTTTTTTTTTTTTTTTTTCGTTAAAATGTTTTCATGGTCATTTTGCAAATGTCTGTCTTTGAAAATCAAAACAGGTAGTCCTTTTTCGCAGTCATAAATTATGGAGTTATGAACCCTCATCTAAAACCAGCATTTCCAGTCATAACTTGCTTCGTATAAAACAAATGTCATTTTACTTTCCATAGATGCATTGCACAAATGTTTATGAGTAAAACCGCAACGTTATTTAATTCGAAATTTCCATCAAATGACGTCAAGCTGATTTGAATTTCTTCCCATCTCAAATTATCTCCCTTTCAATGAAAATATAGGGACTTTAAAGAGTCTATATCTGAAGTGGCGTTGTTTGTTTTCACGTGATTTTTTTCTGCTTGGCTTAGCCTCCTTGTACCATATACAGATGCAATCTCCTAAAACCGTTTACTTAATAAAACAATGTCAAATAATGTCCCATAGAAATTTATTGCGTTCCGTCAGAAGAGCAACGAAAATGTCAAAAACGTCAAGTCCTTAGTATAGCAATTTGACAGTGTACTCTGTTACTCGTATGCATTTGAAGTTGAAACATGTCCTTACAGCATTACAATGCAATACAAATGCCTCAATGTAATTTTTTTTTGTCCAAAATGCACTTTTAAAGGGAAGCAACTCGTACGCAAATGTTGATTTAGACCCCTTATTCGTTTTTGTTTTCTTTGCTCTATGATAGAAGTTCCTAAAAATGTTGCAAATTATGCGTAAATAATTGTTCTTAACTATATCAACGGTTTGTGTACATATGTAAAAATCCGGGTACAAATAAAAATAGTTACCTGTATACTTATTTTTGCCTCTCAGTATATATTAAGTATTTCCTTGCGTTTTGTCTTTGTGTTTTTTCAGTCCTTTAAGGTATACGAGCGCCTCGCTTTGGGAAGAGGGAGCTGGTCTGTGTGTTTTTCGTCGTTTGTTTGTTTAGGGCGTGCTGGTTTGTGTGTCATTTTTCTTCCTCTTGTTGTAAGGGATTGGCTACGTCTTGTGATTGTAGCACTACTTGGACTTATCTTTTTATCTTTTTTGCGTCAGTTATTCATAGGGACATACGGCAACAGTTGCCACTAAAATTCCGTCGCCTAGGGGTTATCTGGCCCTTCCTCGGGGCGATATGTAGGTCAGGATGTGTTGTCCTCTTATAAATACTCTTAAATATAGATTGATATATTCTAAAGTTTTACAAATTCCCTTTCAAACTTGGTTAGGTGTGTGTTGAACGGGAATGTTTTAATCATATATTCCAGATATAATATATTTTAAATTGCTTGTCATCTATTCATTATTTTACAGAAAAGCCTCAGATTATACAAATGGATCGGCAGGTAGCTGCTGTAATTGACCAGGTTTTATTGCTCAATGTGACGTTTTATTCTAATGATGAAACAGAAGCTTCTGTCAAATGGTATAGAATAAATAATTTGTCCTCAACACCGTTACACAGTGGACGTCAACGATATAACTACACGATCACTGAAAAAAACGTGGATGTTATGTTCCGAACCATATCGGTATTGTTACCGGGACACCTCAGTCAGCTTGCGATATCGCCTGTTCAGACAGTTGACTTTACCGTCTTTGAAGTAAAAGTCATCAATAATGTTGGGTCTGCAGTATCTTCTGTTGCTGTTGTGCCAAAAGGTGAAAATATGTATATTATTTTATTACAATAACATTAGGAAACGTTTACTTCGTTTGAATCATTCAGGCCTTGCGATCACTTATATACCATTCAAAGTCGAAGTAGCAGTCTGAACGGTCCAGCATACATTACCAGACTGGCCTCATGTCCTTATTGCACCAGAATAATCCACTCTCCCTCTGGTATTTTTTTTTTTTCTCTCGCGTTTGTCATTTGATACTACGAATGCAACCTCAGCATCTTCATTATAACTTGGTGTTCCTAATCCACTTCTTATGTTTGCCTCAGGAATCCTCCCATCGTATTCTGCGTTTGCATTCCATCCATCATTCTATCCTTCCGTATGTTCGAGATTTTTAGGGAAATAACTGATATGTTGTATGGTATAGGCTTAGTTGACATGATTAAGTAAGCTGTTTGTCACGTACCAGAAGTAGATCAGGCTATGTATATACTGACCTCTGACCTGCACAGAACGAACAGTTACCTGAATTGTATGGTCTGTCATCCATCCAATATAGACTGTGTCCCATGTGGCATGCAGGTCACTGTGACCTGTTTATTATTATGTGGCTTACATTTGCCCTACCGTTAACCACTAATTTTGGAACGCTTTTCATGAGTGTCGGAATTCTAGGGCAAGTGCAGCACTGAACCGAGACTAGTTAAATGCTCTTCTGATCCTTAAAACGCAAAAACATACAATCCCAGAAAACAGATTATAAACACATTAGGGGGTGGGGGTGCTGTTTCTACGTATTAGGAAATAACCGTTTTGCCCCATCCGTAAGGTATACACATGTCATAAACATTATAAAAGTAGTAAAAAGTCAAAGTTTGCAGTCAGTTTGCGATTTTTTTTAAATATTCTGAAGTAATGATTCTTTGAAAATGCTAAACCAATCAGTATCAGAAAATAGCAGATTCGGTTTTATTCAGTCTATTAATTAGAAATAACATAACCGCAACATCCTACGCCCAACACCCCGCATAACGATTAGTGGAATTCTATTTTCACGTCAAATGCATAATCTCAAATCTTCTGTAACAGGGAGATTCATTGGGCGTTATAGAATCTCCTTAAGGAGTCGGTGTGCCTGCCGAATGTCAGTAAGTAAATCAGAGAGAAAAAAGAATCGTACATAATTAAATACTCTTTTTTAGAGTAACAAAGGCTTTCCTGAAATAAAAACGTAGGCGTGACCCTAAATCTAATAAATGCCAACAAATAAAACTAATGCTGTGGCGCACTTGGCCCTGTCCTTGATTTTTTTTTTTTTTTTTTTTTTTTTTTTTTTTTTTTTTTATTTATTTTTTTTTTTTTTTTTTTTTTTTTTTTGTGTGTTTGTTTTTTTTTTAATGTGAAAGCACAATTAGTATAAGTCATAGTTTGCATCCAGTTGTCTGAAATTTAGATTAAATACTAAGGGTGAGAAACACTTTCTCATCTGTCACCAAAGGGCAATGTTGGCGCTGTACCTATAGCTATATGCATTTTGATATTCAATTGAAATCGTTTTAGCTCACCTGAGGCGAAGGTTCAAGAGAGCTAGTAGTATCCCAATGTTCCGTCATCCGTCGTCGGCCGTCCTTCAAAATTTCAAAGAGGTATATTTCTTATGCCACCTTGGTCAAATTTCATGTGTGGCATCACTGGTCTGAGGGAAGGATTGCTTTAGGTCTTGGGGTATGTCTGGCCAAAACTGTTGTAACCATGGCCACCAAAATAGCTCTTATTGACTTATAACGAGGAAAATGTTGTCCGGATGATAGCGACTATTTTCTTACAGGCCAGCTACAAACTTGCAGGTGACCAGGACAGGTATAAAAACTTAGTTAAGTTCATTTTTGGACCAGATACATGTTAAGGTCGGAGTTACATGCCCTTAAGCATAAAACAAATGCCCATCTATTTATAATGGGGAATTTTGTCCAGATGATAACGCCTTTATTTTACCAACTCCATATTATTCTTGTAGGTAAACAGGACAAGTATGAAATGTAGGTGAAGTTCGAATACAGGCCATATTGGTCAATTGATGTTGGAGTTTTGTGGCATTGAGTGCAGGAAATTTCCCATAAAATAAGCATATCTCCAAGGCCAGTCGACCAGTTTTGTTCAAATTTACCATGTAGCATCATAGGGCTAGGAGAAAGACTGCATTAGGCTTTGAGTTATGACTGGCCAAAACTGGTAACCATGGCCTTCAAAAGCTCCCAGTGACGTATAATGGGGAAAAAATGTTGTCCAGATGATAGTAACTTTAATTATTACAGATCGGACTTAAACTTTCAGGTAACTAGGGCAGATATGAATCTAGGTTATTATAAATTTTGGGCCTGATCCAAATTTTAATTTTTGAGTTATGAGCATTAAAAAATTGCCAGTATACTTAAAATGGAGGAATATTGTCCGGATGATAATGCCTCCATTTTCATCCGATCCTCATTGTACTTGTAGGTGTCCAGGACACGCATGAAATCTAGAACTTCGAATATGGACCTTGCTGGTTAGTTGACTTTGGAATTACGTGCTCTTAAGTACATGAATGTTTTCCCGTTTATTTGTAATGGGAGAATGTGACACGCATACCTCCATTTAAGTTAGCCATTTAAGTTAGCTCACCTGAGCACGTAGTGCTCACAAAGAGCTATTGTGATCAATGTCCATCGTCCATAGTGCGTCGCGCGTCTCTTGAGTGGCGTCAATGATTTGATTTAAAATGCTACTCCTCCTACACCCTGGGTCAGTTGACTTCGTAGGAAGTTTCGAGGTGACGTAGATCAAAAATAGTTGAAGTCGTTCCGATCGGAAATCCAAGATAGCCGAAACAGCGACCATCTTGGAAATCTATTTTGAACGTCTTCTTTCGAACCAAAAGGCCAATTGACACAAAACTTGTTGGGAGCCTTTATGCGTACTGAATTTTTATGTATTTCTGTATTAAGAGTAGCATCGGAACCCAAGGTGGTTGGCTGGCCGTAAAAGTGCTTTAAACAACCCCCATCCTCCACCCCACTCCCCCGGTGGTTTATTCTACTGACCGTTCTAAGGCGGTGGTCACGGTGTTGGTCTTACTCTTTATTGCGCTTGGTTTATTCTGCGAGGCGATTTGTTTTAAGTTTTGCCTTCTATTATTTTGTCTTGTGTTTTTAGTACATTTGGCATTGCGATTGCATCTCTAGGGGAAGATCGAGCTAAGCTAAGGGCTTTTCGTACGATTGTTCGATTTGCTCTTGTTTGGTTTTGTTTGTTTCCTCTTCCTTTTCGTGTCTGGCTTGGGCTGCGGCTTGTGATTATGGCACTCCCTGGACTTTTCTCTTAATTTTTTGATAGGAAATACCGGGTGACTTGTAGGTTAAAACTGGCTAAAATAGTCCCGATTGAAATCTAAGATGGTCGCCATTTTATTTTTAACTTCTTTTCTTGAACCAAAAGGCCAACTGACTCGAAACTTGATAGAAAGTAATGGGCTGACTTAAAGATCTATATTGAACTTCTTCTCCTCATCCGAATAGTCCATTGAATTGAAACTTGGTAGGAAGTATCCGGATAACTTGTAGATTAAACGTAGCGTAAATTGTTTCGATATGAAATCAAAGATGGCCGCCATGGCATCCATATTGCAAATCTAATGCAAAAATAGCTAAATTTTTCTAATTGGAAAGCCTTTTTTGTTCTTCTCTTGAACGAAAGACTGACTGACTTGAAAATTGGTAAGAAATATCGAGGTGAGTTGTAAATCGAATATAGCTATTATAGTTTAGATAGGAAATCTAAGATGAATGTCATGGGTACTGTCTTGCAAATCTATTTTGAACATCGTCTCCTGAAAAAAAAGGCCAAATTGACTCAAAAGTTAGTAGGAAGTATTAGTATGTATCCCCGCACATCATCATAGTGCAGGTTATATTTTATTTCCTTTGGGATCATTGAGCTTATCCTGGTTATTTTGAAAACCGAATACCGCTTAAGCCGGCGCTAGGGGGGTGTGGGGGGGGGCGGTATGCAGCCTCGCAAACTACAGTGTTGCATATGAAGAGACTTAATTAAACCGAGTCTCCGATTTTCGTGAGTTTGTGTGTTCTGTGTTTCCAAAGGCAATTCTTTTTTTTACTTTTTATTTTACTCTACTGTACCTGTGTTGTGCCGTTAGGCGGCCATAAAAAGTCTCCCCGTACATCATCATAGTGCAGGGTATATTTTATTTCCTTTGGGATCATTGAGCCCATTCTGATTAGTTTGAGAATACCGTTTAAGCGCTAGGTAGGGAGTGGGAGGGGGGAAATACAGCGCATGCAGCCTCGCAAACTACAGTGTTTCATATGAAGAGACTAAATCAAATCGAGTCACCGATTTTCGTGATTTTGTGTGGTCTTTGTTTCCAAAGGCAATACTCTTTGACTTTTATTTTGAAGAAAAAAAATAGCTAAAATCTTTCCGAGCCGAGAAACTACATACCAGCTATAGCAGTCATCTTAAAATTTATTTTGAACTTCTTGTCCAGGATAGAAAGTATCGTTGCAAATCTATTTTGAACTTCTTCTCCTACACCAAAGGCCAACGTTGACTGGAATTAGTAGGATCAGAGCAAGTTGTAACTAAAAACTAGCTAAACTAGTTCTGGTTAGAAATCCAAGATGGCTATCACAGTCGTCATCTTGAAAATGTATTTGGAACTGCTTCTCCTAAACTGAAATGCCAATTGACTCATAAGTTGTCTCGAACTTAGTTGAGCGATACAAGGCCATCTTGGCGCTGTTGTTCAACTTAACCATGTAGCATCATATGGTTTGGAGAAAGGCTGTTAGGTTTTGGGACAACTCTGTCCAAAACTGTGATTACCATGGCAACCAATCGCTCCCATGGACTTATAATGCGGAAAATGTTGTCCGAATCATAGCGACTTTATCTTTGTTTTTGAGAGCGGCTTCATCATTGCAGGGAACAAGGACAAATATGTTTTAGGGGAAGTAAGATTTTGGGCCAGATCCAGTCGAAGGCTCAAGTGAGGTAGTTGTTTGTTTGCTATGAAACCGAAGGATCCCATAGACTTATAGCGGGAAAATAGTTAAATTGCTTTTCCTCCATTACCAGTGAAGTGATGGTAGAATAAGAATTTTTAAACGATCACTCCTCCAAAACCACTTAAGCAGTGTTATTCTAATTTGGTAGAAATATTGGCTGTGTAAGGGCAATTCAAAATAGCTAAATGTTTATCTATCTGCCTTTTGGTTTGGTTGCCATGGCAACAGAAACCTCCCATACTTATGATGGGGAAATCGTTAAAATGCTTTTTCTCCATAACCAGTCAAGTGATGTGAATTATGTTAGGCAAATATGATCATTTAATAAATTGTCTGCCAAGTTTATGTGTTTTATGACCATTGGCTATTTCGTCTGGTTGCCATAGCAACATGGTTGTTTAAAAAAAGAAGATTTTAAATGGATCCTCTAAAACCACTGAAGCAGTGCGACCCTAATTTGTTAGGAAGGTTGCTTGGGACAAAGCAGATCAAAATAGCTAAAATTTTGCCCATTTATCTCTTGGTTTGGTTGCCATGGCAACAGAAAGCTCCCATTGACTTATGATGGGAAAATTGTTAAATAGCATTTTCTCGATAACCAGCTTTTTGGCTGAATCTTAGTTTATAGTATTGGGGGCTCCAGGTCTAAATATATGTTTAAATAATGAGCGTAGGTTGACATCTGTCATTTTTATTGCAAGATCAAATATGGTCCCGATACAGCTGTAAGGGGAAATGTTGAAAATCATTTTCTTGAAATGTATAAAAGACTAATGACTGACACATACAATGTATTATTAAAGCAGTGAAACGTTTTCATTACAAACAAACTTTTGTCCCTGGTGGTTATCTGCACTTGCCTCTGGGCTATATGCTTGTATAAAATTGTGTAATCGTTAAACATCTTTTTCTTTGAAACTGCCTGATCTGTTTTCAACAGATTTAACATGGGGCCTTCTGTTGAAGGGATATTGACAATTTGTTCAAATGGTTCCACTTCTTTGAACAAGATAGATAGCCACCATGCCTATATATGGTAAAAAATCTTAAAAATATTCTCGAGAACCAAAACATTTTGAGGCTGAATCTTAGTATATAGAATTCAGGACACAAGATCCACCAAGTTTGTTCACATCATGATCCTAGGATGACCTTTTGACCTTTTTATTGCATGGTCAATTTTTGTCCCTGTATATATTTGTATGGGGAAAATGTTAAAAAATCATTTTTCTCAAACTGTATAAAAATATCTATGCTAGAAACTTATACTGTATGATCACAGTATTAATACGTTTCAGCTACAATATATGTTTTGTTCTCAAGAGATTATCCGCCCTTTCTCCTGGGCTATATTCATATGTAATTATACCCCCGGCATACGAAGTATAGGGGGTATATTCTTTTTGTCTTTTCCGTAACAATGTTTGTCTGTCTGTGAGTCTGTGTGTGTATCTGTGTGTAAACTTTTTTCCGTCCAAGATTTCTCAAGATCTACTGCACCTTGGAGTTTGAAATAAGGTATAAACATTAGGTACGAGTTGTTGCATTGTGAAAGGGAGATTTTTACAATTTTTATTTCGTCACAGATTTCTCAGCTACTTTGAGAGCCAGCGGCTTCAAATGTTTTATACACCTACAGAGGGTTTTGTAGTATATTGTGTAAAAGAAAACCACAATGCTGAAATTTTTATGCCTTTCCTTCTTTTCTTTTTATTTATTTTTTTTCACCTCTCACCATTTCACTTCTTTCTCCTTGTTTTCCTTTATCCACCCATGACACAAATGCAAGACACATAGAAATTTGTGTCAAAGATTTCTCAGAAACTATAAGATCTAGGATTAGATTAGGTTTAACTTGATGTTTAGTGTAAGAGAGAACGGGCATCCTCCTGCTTATCTTTTTCATTATTTGTCCATTTTTCTTCTTATCTCATAAAAGTTCATCACATATTTCTTACCTGCTGTTATAGTCAAAGTCTTTAAAATTTGTAAACACCCTGACAATGGTGAAGTATGTTGTGTAAAAGAAACCCAAGATGTTCAGATTATTTCTTTTGCCTATCTCTCCCAGGCAATACTAAGGGAAATTTGCATCTCCAAAACTGATGCAATATACCTCTGATAGCTTTGCTTTCTATCTACAAAATTTTACATTTGCTGTCTATACATCAGCATGAGTCCCTTGGGGTTCTTTAAACTTATCCATGGGCTGTTTACATGTACAAAATTGTGTACATGCATAAAATCATGAAATATTTACATGTATTTTCCTCTGAAATCACTGACACGGCCAGTTTTTACAAAAATTTCTTGTGCAGCCTTCTGTCAAAGGAGATTTGAAAATTTATTTAAATTGTCATGCTTCAGTGACCAAGATAGCTGCTGTACCCATAGGTGTTAAAACCATTTAAAACTCTTCTTCGGAATCAAGAAAGCATTGACACCAAGTCTTAGTATTGTAAATGGGAGCTTTGTTACTTCTAGGTTGAGTGTGACTTTTATGGCATAGTTAAATTTGATTCCCTGTATACCGGTATATCAATGAAACATTTTGGATGCAACGTGTGTTTTAAAGATCATTTACTATTTTGATTGATTGCTATGGCAATACTGGAAGAATGGTGCTCAGAATCTGCAGCTATGCAATGGCTATTTTACTCAAGTGAGCGAATCGTGGCCAGTGGGCCTCTTGAGTAAATATTCAGAGAGACAAATGCTTCCATCGACATCACAGAATCATATTATGAACCCTAAATGCGTTATTGGCTATCTTACTTCTTATCAGCATCGCACAAAATGTTAAAGAATTAATCTAATGAGACAAGGACATAGTGTCAACTCTACACGAAGAAATAAGATATATACTATTTTTGTGTCTGCGTAGCATGGCAGGCACCTAGGGATCATGTTGTCCGTCCGCGTCGTCGGAGACGGCGTCGTCGTCGGCGTCGTTGGTGCCGTCGTCACACGTTTAGTTTCCAACAACAATTTTTGAAGAGATGTATTGATTCTATTCAAATATTGCAGAAACTTATATCACTATAAAGTACAGGTCAAGTTTGGTATTGGTAATTAATACGCTAGAATTGTGGCTGAGTTATGACCCTTTTTCGACTCAATTTATGTTGTTAGTTTCCGCTCAAAACTTTTGAAGGGATGCATTGATTTCATTTAAACTTTGCAACTTTTGTGTCGCCTGCGTAGCATGGCAGACACATAGGGATCATGTTATCTGTCCGCGTCGTCGGCGTCGTCGTCGGGGCGGCGTCGTCGTCGGTGTCGTCGGTGCCGTCGTCACATTTTTGGTTTCCGTTCAACCACTTTTAAAGAGATGTATTGACCATTTAAATTTTGCAGATACTTATATCACTATAAAATACAGGTCAAGTTTGATATTGGTAATTAATCCGCCAAATTTTGGCTGAGTTATGGCCCTTTTTCGACTCAGGTTATGTTGTTAGTTTCCTCTCAATAACTTTTGAAGAGATGCCTTGATTTCATTCAGACTTTGTAGAACCTTATATCACTGTAAAATACAGGTCAAGTTTGATATTGGTAATCATCCGCAAAATTTTGGCTGAATTATGGCCCTTTTTCACTTAGGTTTTTGTTGGTGTGTTGATATTGGTTTCCGATCAATAACTTTTGCAGGGATGCATTGATTTATTTGAACGTTGCAGAAGGATATATCATTGTAAAATACAGGTAAAATTCAATATAAGTAATCATACGCAAAATTTTGGGCACGTTATGGCCCTTTTTCGACTTTGTCGCCTTTAGGGATACGAGCTATTATAAGGACCAGTGTTTTCTTTTTTTGTTTTCTTTTTTTTTTTTTTTTTTTTTTTTTTTTTGTTTTGTTTTGTTTTGTTTTGTTCCTTTTTCATATAAAATGTTTGGCGCTTTAAGCAGACCACATCCGATTCTCGGAATTCTAGTTATTTTGAGTACTTGTGTGCTTCCCTGGACATTATATAATATAGCGTTATTGGCAATCTCACTTCTTATCAGCATCGCACAAACTGTTTAAAAGTAATCTTATGAGACAAGCACATAGTGTTACCTCTACAGGAAGAAATAAGGAATTATATACAATATTTATTTGGAGTACTAGTGTGTGGTGTTCGATTTACAGATGTGTCAAAAATTGCATAAAGGAGCACAGTTTTGTTTGCGGTATTTTGTTTGCGGTCTTTTCAAAAAACATCCACCGTACATGTACCAAGAAATCAGTCATGTACAGCTCTCAAATAAATATATACGTGCACATGCTCACGAAAAAGCATACCTTCTAGTACATGGAATGAGTGTGGATGGGATGGGGTGAGAAAATATTGTTGTGATGTTTTTGCAAAGTTCAGTATGCAGTTCTGATGTTCTGCATTTGACCATCTTGTCTTACATGAGCAATACGAGTCGTTGCCGTATGTTTTGTCCTTCACTCTTTTTCGTACTTACTGTAAAATTCTTTTGACTTGCCTTCAGGACGTGCGACTGTCCAACGACTTGATGTGGATCTGATTGTGTCAGTTCCTGAGTTCTCTTCTTTACTTTACATGGGTTTAGAATGCGGTATTCAAGGGGGAGAACCTATGTGATAGAAAAAGTAAACAAGACTATAGATTTTTTTGCAAAAAGGGCCCGTTCAAATAGTTTAGTCATTTTTATTATTATTTGATCTGATTTTATGCCTAAATGACTAAGCTCAGAGTATGTACCAAGGATTAAAGTACTTACATTTGCATATTTTTTTTGTACTACCATATTGTCATCGGCACAATATTTAGATAACCGTATAAATAAATTGTGCGAGAGTGTTCTTAACAATGACAATACGGTTAAGCATTAAGTTAGCCAGTTTAATGCCCAGTTTCTTGCTACATTCTCTGAGCCTATCCTGGTTTTGTCCGCACAACGGATTGGGAATAGACAACAACTTATCGATTTGAAAGGGTGTTTTCACTATAATATGGTCTTTTTCATTCTAATCTGTGACGTAGGTTCTACCCCTTGGGTATTTATTGTAGACTAACTTGTTTCGGCGACCTTTAGTTTGTACTCCTTTCGCAGAGATTGAAATATTCAAATATCAACTGAAACGTATCTTAGCTTTAGATAAATTTATTTATCTTCGCATTTGAACAATCATGTTACCAACATCAATACTATGATAGATGCAATCATTTTTACTTGCATATTTTGCAATGGCAAACATGATTCTACAGTCTGTGTGCAAATTTAGTAACAAACGTCACATCCAAGTAATGAATGACTCAAGATGAAACAATTGACTATTAAGACAACTAAATGATTAAGCAAATTGGTGAATTAAAGTGACTAAATTTAGCCCTAAAGAGTTTGAGAATTTTAGTGGTTCCCAGGTATCGTTTTGGTGGGAAGTATGATCATTTAATTGGGCAATTTAAAAATGTAAGCTGTGAATAAAGTAAAATAATCAGTGTGCTGTATTAAAATAATAAAAAAAAAAACAAGAAAAATTTTAATCCCAACTATCTTAATCTTAAATATAGTATTAGGAAGGCCACTATGTTCGCGCTACCATATTCTTCATTGCCTAAAATACAGTGTTAAAAGCTAAGACAGGTGCCTACTCTAAGGCACATTTTGTAGATAATAAATGCAAACAGAAGTCATATTCCAGGTAGTATTTGTGGCTATCTGGTCCTCAGAAAGGATGAGCAGAAAATATTATAAGCAAATCAATTGAAATCACGTAGGATATATAAAATTACATGTAAAAATAACAGTATTTTTATCTGTAAATCTATCATGATCAACGTGACAAACTTCGTTTACACTTGAGAGCACAGAAAGCTATGATAAAACTGGACACTTCTTTGAAAAGCTAGCATGTGGTAAATAAAATTCTCCGAAACAGGTTAGCCGCCAAAAGAGGTTAATCCACAGACATGTCTCAGCAAACCGAGCAGAGCCGACTAGACTGACCTTGATGATTGTCTGCGCTGTATACCCTATGGGTAATACATTTTGGCTTATCAGCAGGTAGTCATATGACGTTCACATTTTAGAATAATATGGCAAAGAGATACAGTTATAGTTAAAGAGTATTTAAAGTAATTAGTTGATACATGTAAACCGTTTAAGAAACAAAATGTGTCGATATATATTTGCATATTGTATAATAGTTATATACATGTTCTTGTTTGGTTATTAAAACTTTTAATGTTATTTACCGGTCAATGAAACTGTTACCTGTAAAGAAATACTAAATTTCAGGTTCACCAGAAGTCCCAGTACACTTCTCTGTTTTGCCAGCAAGTGCAACCCAGTCGAGTATTACATTAACATGGTATCCAGGTTTCCATAACGGGGCGGACCAAACATTCTATATTGACTATCGAGAAAAGGGCACAGCGGAATGGCAAGGCAATATAACAGTGTTTGGTAGTAACATTAGAAATGGACAATTTACTACAACAGTTGATGGTCTGACTCCAGACACCTGGTATGAGTTTAAAATTTATGCTGAGAACATGTATGGTGTACGTGGATACAATATGACCAGTGGAAATACAACAGCCAAACTTGGTAGGATTATTCATCTCAGTTCTTTGTCAATTTATTTGTGCTAATATTCAAAATATAGTTAATCAAATGGTGTTTACAGCATTACTCTCAGACATTAAGCTGATTTTCTAGATTACTCACAAACTGTGTCATGTACTCCTTTAGATAGTTAAACGGTTGTTTCAGCATAACTGGAACAGTATACTTCCCATTACCTTACCTTTAGACACATTTTGTGACCGAATTTTAACTTTAATTTACTTTCAAATATTGGTGATTCTTGCTAGAATTACAGAACTATGCCTTTGATTATATCTTATGATTCACTGACTTTGCTTATTTTTACGTTAAGTTGCAAGTTAAACTTACTATACCTAAGGAACGGCCATGGCCTGGGTAATGAAACCTGGTATACACGTGCATGTGCAGAAGGAGACATTACTGTAAACGTTACACTTGACTAATTGTTCATACTTCACCAATATTATACATGTTCTTGCGAAGTTTTGAGTTTTAGCTCGTTTCTCAGGAAGTACATTAAGTACATAATATATGTAGGTGAAAACCTTTTTCATCAAAAAGAAGTTAGGTCAATAATATAGTCTGCCAGTGACCTTGCACACATAAGCAGGAAAGACGTGTTGTTCCGTGGAAAGACGTTTTGAAAAAATCAAGTTTGGTCATATTTAACTGATGTAATAAACTGATTTTAAATGTTAATACATAATTAGCAATCTGAGAACCAGCTTGTACTGACAGGCGCATCTGTTAATAATTTGCGCCCTTCATGATGGATGTTCTAATTATAGTGTTATCCGTTTACGTTGACATCGTTTGTCTTGGAAAATCTATGTACATGGACCCGAAAAATGAAACTATGTCTTGCAAGAACTATCTGCAGTCTGTAAAAGTGTTGAATCATTTAGTTTATTCCTATTTACCTCAATACATATATATATATATATATATATATATATATATATATATATATATATATATATATATATATATATATATATATATATATATATATATATATATATAATACATACATATATATATATGCTACACCCTGCTTAAGTGAAAAAAAAACAATTTTGTCTGAACAAGCTTTCAACTTCAGGGGAGGTAAGTGCGTAATGAAACGTCAGAGTTTTCTCTCTTGCTCGTGACACGTCTACTGGTTTATGTCATTTGCCAAATATTATTTCAAACCATTAAGAAGTAATGACGTGCACAAGAATTAGGCTTAGAAAATCGTTCAGGGGAGATAACTAGAAAAATAACAAAGCAAGAGTTGTCTTTCTTGCCTATTACACTCCTTCTTGACCTGATATATGTCCCTATCAAATATTATTAAATTATCTCAAACAGTATGAGAACTATGACCTGCACAAGATTTCGGCTTCAGGGGAGGTTAGTACGTAACTAAGAAAGTGAGAGCTGACTCGCTTGCATGCGGCATGCCTACCGGTTGTCCTTTTTATCCCTACTAAATATGAAAGCAATCCACTGAAGAATATAGGTAACATAAAACTTTGAAAAAAGGTTAAGCAAACAGTAAAGTCGAACGTCAGGTGAGATACGTTTATAACAAAGAAAGTAAGAGTTGTTTTTTTACTTGCACGTGACATGCTTACTGGTCCTCCTTTTCATCCCTACCAAATTTGAAAGCAATCCACTAAAGAATAAAGGTAACATATTGCTTTTAAAAAGAAGGTTAACCAAACAGTAAACCTGGGACGTCAGGGGAGATAAGTACATAACAAAGAAAGTAAGGGTTGTCTCTCTTGTATGTGACATGCTTACTGGTTCGCATCTTCATCCCTACCAAATATGAAAACAATCCACTGAAGAATAAAGGAAGCATACAACTTTGAAAACAAGGTTAACCAAAAGGTAAACCTCGGACGACGACCGCCCGACGCATGCCCGCCCGGACATCGCTATTTTAAAGGACAGATTTTTTAAAAGAAAACCCGTCCAACAACAGAGAATCTATAATCAAAAGAGAGAGACTTTGTTTACAAACCCTTAAAGCATTATCCCCTCTGCTGAATGACTGCATTTCATTATTTCGGGAGATCCGTGATTCCCGTGGCTAGGCAACCAAGTATGATACGGTGAAGCTCTGTGGCCATGGCAACTTTAAGCTCATCTAGATCTTCGATTCCTATTCCCCGAAGTGGCATTTTTAGTTTCGGGAACAAGTTGTATTCGCAGGGAATTAGATCAGGGAATAAGATTGGCGCAGAAATATTTTCCCGTTAGAGCGGCTGGATTAAATTTATGTGGCGTTGCACTGACGTGAACTAGCACAACACCTGCATTTAGAAGCGCGGGTCATTTCTTTCGTATAACTGATCTCAATTTCCGCCGTCCTTTGCATAATACGTTTCGTTTGCAGTCTCTCCAACGGGAACAAAATTCGTTGATAGTACACCTCTATTATCATTGGCTATAGTAGCAAACTGTTTCAGATTTCTCCTGTTTTCTACGAAATTTCGCCGGCCTTGGTGTGTCCGAAATGTGTCATTCAGAGAATTGTGATTCAAATCAGGTTCATAACTTTTCAGCCACATCTCGTCTATCGCCACGATACGATATAAAAACCGGTCACATTCTTTTTCATATCTTGTAAAGTGTCTTTTTGGCGTCTCTACCCTATCCGTCATTTGATATTGCGTCAGGTGAAGTAACACCCATCTGGTGGCTAGCCGTTGCATTTTCAAATGTCTTGTCAAAATTGTATAAACCGATCCATGACTTATGCTGACACTCTTAGCTAACTCATAACATGTCTATCGCCTGTCTTTATTCAAAAGTTCCTTAACTTTTTCAATATGAATCTTATTAGTTACCTTTACAGACCTTCCACTGCGTTGGTCATCAGACGTGTGAAGAATTCCCGTCGAAAAACGTTTCAAATATCTTTATACTGAAATGAAACTGCAGATCAACCACAAGCTTCACATAAGTTTCACGAATTTCTTTCCCCGCTTTCCCTCTCAAATATTCGATTCTTATATATGCGCGTCTTCTTGACTGACCGCGGCCATGACGCTCGATAGACGCTGTAACGACGTAACATTATGATGACGCCATACGCCACACGCGTTTTTTTTTTTTTTTTTTTTTTTTGACGTGAATGAATATGTTAATTGATGATGGACATACATAAAAAATTTCAGGGGTGTATCTTTAATTATCATTTTGCTATAGGGTCATTATCATAAGTTTTTAACCGACCTCGTACAAAAAGGAAAAAAAGCTTAACTTTCTTATCAACACCACTGTGCCTGTATACGAAATGTATACAATGCGTCCTAAACAGTACACCGAAAGGGATATTTGCCAAACTGAGTGTTTCTCACCAATCCTTAGGGCAAATAAACCCAACTCGTACTGCGATTCCGGAAAATCACATCAACACAACGTTCTACATAAGCTGTCGCATGTCCTGACTAAGGAGCGGTGATTCCCTCTACTCGTCGCCATTGTTGATACCACATGGCCGTAGAGTGTTCATAGTCGGATCCAATAGCTTCCTCGAGAATCCTGGTTCGGTCTGTCTACTCCGGATTATTATCTAAGCAACAAAGCGAGGCGTTTAGGATATTCTGTTCTGGTGAATAGAGTGTTCTGCGACAGAAAACCTCTCGAACCGCTTGTGTTTTCAATCATCCCAATATATGGTCAACAAACACTGGCTCATCATTGAGTCTTCTAGTACTAGTTTTGAGCGATATCTTCTCAGAAAGACCGATCATGGCCTACAAAAAATCCAAGAGTCTGCGGGATATTCTTGTACGTGCTAAGCTCACACCAGACACGCGTGATGATGAACCACATGGGAAAACAAGACCGTGCGGCAAAGCAAGATGCAAAACCTGCAAAATGATAACCCCCACGCAGATCGCGGTCAGCGTCTGGGGCAACCATCAAGCTTAGGTACAACACTAGTTGTAAGACAACCAAGGTTGTCTACTTTATAACATGCACCAGGTGTGGAAAACAATATGTTAGTGAAACCAGTGATCATGTGAAACAACGGATGAACGGCCACCGAGATTATTGGAAACACAAGCAGTTTAAGAGGTCTGTTGCCGCAGAACACTTCTGTTCGGCAGAACTTGATTTCCTCAACCACGCATCGCTTCGTTGCTTAAATCATAACAAATTACTTTGATGAAATGATCAATTTTCGGCACAAATTGACTGTACACAATCAACAGATAAGAGACCTTAAAACTAGGAAAAAAACTCTGAGCATTCATTTTGATACTTGTTCCCATGATGAATCCAAACATAAGATCTTTCATTTCTACGAAATGAAAATGATCGACATTACGAAAAGAAAAATGAAAGAAATGTATTTTATTGACTTTTTCGGACCAAAATTAAACAGACAGTAACGTAACGCCATGAAACTGATAACGTTACGTTAGAAAACAGCAGTATCATAGGCAACATTATTGTAACCGGTAGGAGACAATTTCTCTATAATCTATATTAACTATTAATTAAAGGAAACTCTGACACTGGAGGACATTCGATTTTTTTTTTTTTTTTTTTTTTCGTTTTTTTTATTATTATTATTATATATATATATATATATATATATATATATATATATATATATATATATATATATATATATATATATATATATATATACATATATATATATATATATATATATATATATATATATATATATATATATATATATATATATATATATATATTTATATATATATATATATATATATATATATATATATACATATTGCGGATATTGGTGATGGAATTTTCATTATAAATATAATCAGTGGCCAAAATAGTCAAATTTTCCACCGGTGAGAATTGGAAAAACTCATAGAGCAGTTTCTAAACATTATAGCAACAAAACCAGAAACTCTAACTTACCATGCTTGATTAAATTTTAATATTTAGTGATCTGACCCTTTGAAAAAATTACTTGCCAAAGTCGCCTTTGGATTGAGGCATATAGGCTCTGAATATACACTGGAGTGAAGGATGCCCAACTCTCCTGCATTTCTTAACTAAGCGAATTTGTGTTTGCGATGTGCGGGCTTTAACTTACATTAATACATCTAAGAAAGGATTTACTTGCAGTCTCGCCTACAGGAAGTATGACAGCAGCAGCTATTGGAAGTAGTATTGGGGGAGCTTTTATCGTCATTGTGGTAATTCTTGTTGTTGCCTTTGTGAAAAGAAGAACCCTTCAGAGCTTCTCTAAAGGTAAACAACAATTTATCAAATTTAAGGACACATTCGTATGATTATATCTGCACATATGCAAATAGGTAAATTTGCATGATACTCATGGTATATTATACTCAGTCACACGATAGTGGCTGGAAATTATGTTTGTGCGTTTGATGTGCATGTGTTTATCCACCCAGAATACTTGTATCCTTCCGTCTAGCATACTTACATCCATATGTCAGTATTTGGTTTCCACATGTGTTTCAGGGAGTATATTGAATCTTTATATGCGCATCATTATTGAGAAGATCTCCTTTGGGGTTTTTCAGTGATCTAATTATAATTATGCGCAGAAAAGAGCACTTGATAATTGTCGTCTAGGGCCATAGAACAAGTTCGTGTAATGTACTTTTCTTGTTCCCATATAATATAAAGTGAAAACCAGGTTACTATATCAGAGTGGGCATTTAACTTTCCAGACAAATTACGGGTGGTTGATTGGGACTTATTGCGCTCGCCTTATTAAAATTGTTCTATTTAAAACAAATGGGGTATAACTTAGATATTATGCGACAGACTGCAAGTTAAGTTTTGATTTCAATCATGGTTGAATCAATTGCACCACGTTGGGTCTGTCTCAGAGTCTATGAAGATGCCGAACAAATATTTTGATAGAAGATGATGCTTGCTGCTATGCCTTTGTTCGGATCCTCCGCAATTCAATTATTGTTTTTGTTATCTATGGCTGCCATTGTCTGTGATAATTATTACGAGCCCTCATCCTTCTTCCATCATAGTGAATTCATTTGATTCGCTGATGTTTTACTGATTGAGTTAGGAAGCTTCTATGCGAGTCAAACCATTATTTTGTATATTTTATAACATTTGAACCTAGATGAAGATTTGGTACCATTAAATCGACTTACCCACCCCGTGTTTTTTTTTTTTTTTTTTTTTTTTTTTTTTTTTTTTTTTTAATACTAAGCGTTCTAAGATTGTGGTTCTTGTGTTGATCGCTCTTTGTAACTGTTTGTCGCCTCTAGCTGCATATCAAGTCCTGTTTGTATTCTTGTATTGTAGTCGTCCGTCCGGTATATGGTTGCCCATGTTACTCTGGGTTTCGTTTTTAATGCGTTATGTAATCTTGTCCTGATGCTAGCACCGCAGTCTCCTCAGTTCAGAAGCTGTCCACTTTTCATTTTGTTTCTTTCTGTGCTTTGTTTGCGCAATAATTGCCTCTGTGTGAACCAAATGTATTATTATTATTATTATTATTTAAACAACATTTTACCTGGGTGAAAACTTGTTACCTGTATCATCGACCCCCCTGTCGTTTTTACTATTGACCTTTCTATGGTGTGGTTCTGATGTTGTTTGCTTTTTGAGTGGTCATGTGGCTACTCGCAGAGGGGTTTCAAACATGTTTGCCCCGTTGTCTTATCGTTGTGTTTAGTTGATCCTGTCTAGCGTTGTGATCACCTCGTTTGAGCAGACAGAGCTACTTGCTTTGCTTTTTTGTGGTTTATGGCAGTATGTACCCTAATATTTCTAAGTGCAAGGCCAAGAGTTGCAACTGCTGCAATCATTTAATTTGTCGGTCAACTATAATTTCCTCAGTTAATCATAGACAATTTTCAGTTGTAAACAACTCTGATTTAGACTGAAAATCAGAGGATGTTATATATGTTCTCACTTGCAGCGAAGGAGGCTGAGGAATGCAGTATGTTGGACAGACCAAACGGGCCCTTAAAACAAGGTTTAAGGAACATTTGCTTAAAATCAAAAAAGCAAAGAAAATTGATACGTTTCTTTATCAACATTTCCGGAGTACTGGTCATTCATGATCATCTAGTAAAGTTTTGGTTCAACCTGTTGAAAAAATTGTACACAAGTCCAATTCTACCGAAAGATTCAAAAATATTTTAAGGCATGAACTTGAACTTAAATGGATAAAACGTTTATAAACCCCTTTTCCACTTGGATTTAATGATAATATTTACCATAAAGGAAATATTTCTAAAACGCCGGATTTTGATGCTTTTTTCCTTTTAGATATTAAAAAACGTAATAAACGATCCCATGGTAAGCGCAAAAATGGCAATTTTAAACGAAAACATAAAACTGTTTTATCTCTTTTTGATTTAAATATTCTCTTAAATTCTGGACGTCATCAAATGCTTTCTAAACTAGCTTCACTGTCTGTTTCTTCATTACGTAAGTTAGATGATGAGGCAAATAAATTTTTATGATAGAAAACATAATTTGTACGAAGCAGCTCTCTTTACTAAATGTTATACTCAACATGCTCTTCGTCCTTACATTGATTCTGAAATTAACCACATTAGACACTTCATCAAAATTCCATTCATTAATAAAGGTATTGAATTCATAGATTTACCTAGCATATTTCGAAATAATAATGTTATATCAGCTATACCCTCATATTTCGAAAACATGGAATCTCCTATTATTTGTTATAAATATAACAAACCTATCCGTAATACTATACTTAATTTAAATAAATTAGTTTCTGATCTTGATATTGAAACTAGTTCCCGTGATTCTTGAGATTGTAAAGATTCTAAATTTTGTTATCAACCAGCGGGTCATATTGTCACTGGTAACTTGAAGATTATAACAGATTCACGAATCCGTTCAGTTATTTCAAAAGGACCTAAATATAGATTCCCAGCCCACATTGATTTCAATTAATGTCGGGAAACAATTGCCAGTGCTTTAAATGATTATTGTACGCGTTGGTGTAAACGAGAGCATGTTGAGTCTAATGCTTTAAATAATTGGAAATTAAAGATTTTTAAGATCATTGATGAACGTGTGTTATTTTACTCTAATAACCTTGATCTTCTCCCTCCTAAGCCTAAATTATCTTTTCGGTATTTGAAAGAAGGTATCCAAGAATTTCATAGGAAGTATGTTTTGGCTCCAGCTGATAAAGCTACTAATAATGTTGTTGTTGTGTGACGACTTTATTATATCAATACTCTAAAACAAGAACTTGGTAGTACCAAAACATATGAATGGATTTCTACTGACGAGAGATCTATTGTCAATACCCATTCTATCGATATTACTGCTAAGTTTGCAGTGAGTATTAAAGAAAAGAAAGCCAGACTTCCTACGTTATATTGGTTACCGAAACTTCATAAACGACCTTATAAAGCACGTTTCATTGCTAATTCTAGTTCTTGTACGACTACTGTTTTGTCCAAACTGCTAACTTCATGCCTTACTGCGGTTAAAAAACATTGGATTAGATACTATGATACTGTTTACGAAAGGGACGGAATTAACTATTTTTGGTTAATTAAAAATTCTAATGATGTTCTCGATAAATTTAAATCTAAAAACTTTCAGGCTTCTAAATTGTCTACATATGATTTTTCTACACTGTATACTACGTTACATCATCATCTTATAAAAGATAAACTTATTGATTTAATTAACCGAACGTTTATTCGGGAGAATACCCAATATTTGGCTTGCAACGAAGAATGTGCTTTTTTTCACTTCTGATGTATATAATAATCACAATTTATGGTCATGTCAAAAAGCCTGTGATGCCCTTGTTTATCTTTTGGATAATATTTTTATTAGATTTGGAACTAAACTTTATAGACAAACTACTGGTATTCCGATGGGAACTAATTGTGCTCCTCTTGTTGCAGATTTGTTTCTTTTTTGTTATGAGAGAGATTTCATGAAGTCTCTCTCACGTGAACATCAGGCTGACATTATTGAGGCTTTTAATTCAACTTCAAGATACTTTGACGATTTATTAAATATTGACAATATTTACTTTGACCAAATGGTGGACCGGATATACCCTACAAAACTCCAATTAAATAGAGCAAATTCTTCCGATACCGAGGCACCGTTTTTGGATTTGAATCTATGTATATCTAATGGTATAGTTTCCACTAAAATTTATGATAAACGGGACGATTTTGATTTTGATATAGTCAATTTCCCTTTTCTGGATGGCGATGTCCCCGGCGTACCTCATATGGGATATACATATCTCAACTTATAAGATTCGCCAGAGCTTCTTCAAATCTTAATGACTTTAACTACCGTAATAAAGCCCTTACTGCCAAACTTCTTAGGCAGGGCTATCGTTATTTTAAACTTCGTAAGGCGTTTTCGAAATTTTATTGCAGACACAGTGCCTTGTTAGAAAAATATAGCGTCAGTCTGAAAACACTTCTGCAACAAGGTATATCGGAACCCGAATGTTACGGTGACTTAGTGTACAGATTTAGAAAAATTGTAGGTAAATCTAACTTTTCGGAGCAATTCAGAAAACTTATTAGCCGTTATAAAAGAATTGGCTATAGCACTGATATTATGAGGCAGACTGCATGCCTAGTTGTCAACCCAATCATTGTTGATGGCTATGCTTCACTCTTTAATTGCACGACGGCGGTTCGGGCCTCAGACTCAATGACGGCCTCTTCGTAAAACTTTAACCAATGGGTTGGGGCTTGACGATATGTCTTTGGCTTGGCCCGCCGTGGTTCAACTATTGGTTTTCATTTACTCTGGCATACAGTAGAATTAGCCATGAGTACTCGTCTTTGTTTATTACAGTGATTAATTTGATTTTTTTGTTTTCGCTTTGATGCATTGACTGAGTTGGGAGCCTTTATGCGAACTGAATTTTTATGTATTTATGTATTAAGAGTAGCATCGGGACCCAGGGTGAAGTTAGCTAGCTGTAAAAGTGCTTTAAACCCCCGGCGTTTGCTCTACCGACCGTTCTAAGGCGGTTGTCCCGGTGTTAGTCTTACTCCTTGTTGCTTTATGGTTTATTCCACGAGGCGATTTGTTGTATGTCTTTCCGTGTGTCATTTTGTTCTTGTGTTTTTCAGTCCTTTTAGTATTGCGATTACCTCGCTTGGGGAAGAGAGAGCTAATCTTAGTGCTTTTCGTACGTTTGTTAGGTTTGTGCTTGTTTAGATTTGTCGGTTTCCTCTTCCTCTTGGGGTCTGGGAAGGGCTGCAGTTTGTGATTGTGGCACTCCCTGGACTTTTCTCTTACTTTTTTTTTGCGTACTGTCGTTCTTGGTTTGTTTACTCTTCCTCTTGGTGTCATTGATAGGTTATGTTCTATAATTGTATTACTTCCTGAATATCTATTATACTATGTTTTACTGATTTAAACAATATTCTGTAAAATATTTAGAGTTTTATCAGACTGTATACACATCTAAACTTCCACAATCTCATGCAGAATCAGTTCAGTGTCTTCGATTAGTACTGTATGAGTATTATTACTGCCTTGTTTGTACTGGACATGCACTTTGAGCAAAGCAGAATGTATGGGTAGTCCGAGTTCAGATAATATTTAAAAACATAAAAAGGTGTTGATTTCTTCTTAGTAATGAAGTCTGTTCTCTTGTTTGTGGATTTTGGACGTAGCGATAACGCATTAAAACACACTTTATGCTTAATATAAACAATTTAATATATGATGATACAATATGTATGTACAATAAGGTAAATGATTATACTATATCATCATTTGTATAAATGTCGTAAATCAGCACTTCGCCTTGACGACTGCTTACTCGTGTAAAGTGCAGAAATGTAAGGGAAATATTATGTTTTACTTAATTTAAAATATAGCTGAAGGGCTGTTTTGTTCATGATTTTGATTTTGAGAAGAGGGAATATAATACATGATCTATCTGAAACGTTTGTATAAAATGGGTTTCTTACTGACCGTTCGAAGCCGATACTTTTATTGTCGTTCTTTACTGTTACATGAATAGTCCTGTCTATACCAATGCTTTCTTTTATCTATTAAATAAGTGATTATTATATAGCTAAGGTAGAACAGTGACCGCCTTTTTCGGAAATAGCTGCTTATTTGGCTTGTCATACATGCTTTTCGAAAAGTGCTGTACATTTACGCATATACGTCAATCCTATTTGATGTTGAGGGCGCACAATTATCTTTTATTGCATTGCAAAATAATATCGAGGTAGCGCTGCAAAAAGATAATATTAAGTTTTGACGGCCCTTAAATATGCGTGCCAGAATGTTGTGTGTGTGTGTGTGTGTGTGTGTGTGTGTGTGTGTGTGTGTGTGTGTGTGTGTGTGTACCATATGCACCTCTGATTTGGGCCTCTACATTCTGCATTTACCACGGGCTGTCTTTGCTCATGGTGTGGCATGATTGCTTACGATCTGTTATGTAACAAAGTAGAAACAAAAAAAGGTTATTATGGTACATTAACTTGTAAGAACACGCGGACTACTTTTTCAACAGCGCACTTTATGTCTTTTTATACAGATGAGTCGTGGCATGGAAGACGAATCTGGGGGGCATGTAAAAATATTTCTTATTATATGAAGATCTAACCTGGCCTTCTCAGTTCGCATTTGCATGGTGCATTTTTTTTTTTTTTTTTTTTTTTTTTTTTTTTTTTTTTTTGTGGGGGGTGGGGGGTGGGGAGGGAGTGTTATTATCATTGCAGCATTTTACCTTAAAGAAGTTAAAGACATAGCTAAATGAGACCTAAGGTGGTACAACTCAGTAATGATTTTATTGCCCCTACTTAGGAGTTATGCAAGCGATATTAAAGACATGTAAACTGAGGTTACTAGATCCCAGCAGGAGGTTGTAAAGAGGTCTTTTGAATGCTAATTTTTGTAGACTATTGATGTGCACCGGCTCATATGATAGTATAAATAACCCACTATTAAATTCTTCTATTAAGCCTCTGCCTGTCCATTGTTTATTGACAGTAAACAAGTATGGTTTGTGCCCAGTCTCTTTTGTCAGTGATAAAACTAATAACTGAGACACAACTTAATTTTATGTCTTTATGATGACTGCATTATAAGATAGGATAAAGAGATAAAAAATAATCATGTCGTCTTTTATGAATTTTCCATCATTTTATCCTTATATTTCATACATCGGTCTGACGAAGTGATATGAAATCATAAATAGCGTCATTCGTGCCTTCGTGTTTCTGTTTTATATAGTGAAAACGTTCAATTGAAACAGTAACAAGCAATTTGGTACTTGAAATATAAACGAGTCGTCAAAACAAAAATCAGGAGTTCTTCTTTGCAAATCAAAGTGTTTTCATTAAGAGAGAGAGAGAGAGAGAGAGTCTGCCACCTTAAACAGGTTTAGAAAATACAGAGTTAACCTATAAGGGTAATTTGCAAATTTGTGTTAGGTTTTATCCGATTTTCATTTTTTGTGTGCTCTTTGTTTCCAAAGACAAAATTTAAGAATTCTATTAGAATTTAACAGCTTCTTATTGTACGAGGGCCGTGCAAAAAGTTCTGTCACTAATAGGCTTCCTAAGTTTTATCCCAGATATATTTTAAAATGCTTCACTGCACTTGAATGGTGTGTTAAATAGCTAACGATACCCGTTTATTTCGTGCAAATTGCTTTCCAGCTGACCGAGTTATTTTAAATTGAAATAGATGCAGTCATATACACAGACCAATTTACTTGTTACAATAAGAAACGACCAAGCAAAGGATGGTCAGGAGTCCACCTTTTACATGACAACGCCTCCACTCATAAAGTGTGAGGTTGTTAAGTCTTTTCTGGCTTCTAAAAAGGTAAAAGTTTTAAAGAATCCACCTTATTCACCTGACCTGAGTCCCTGTGACTTCTCTTTATTTCCAAGGTTTAAGAAAATGCTTTCTGGAAATAAGTATGCGTCTAGAAGTTCTTTTGGCAGCGCTATTTATCAGTGTCTCCAATGGATACCAAAAGAAGACTATTTATCTGCTTTTTGCGACTGGTTAAAAAGGTTACAAACATGTGTTTCAGTAATGGGAGAATACTTTGAAGGTTTGTAATAAAAATATGTTTGATAAAACGTAGCACTGAAATAATCCGAACCCAGTGAAAAATTTTTTTGCAGGACCTTCGTAGACAGCCAACAAAGTATTTGTACGCCTACAGTAATAAAATCTTCTGACCGTTGAATTCGTGAGTTTATAACTTACATTCTTGACACCGTCGGTCAGGGTCAAATCTTCGTCTGCACCTATATATCCTATATTCTATACAGATATCATCTTGGCTCAGTGGGATCAACTTGTAAATAGATATTTCAAGAATAAAAAAAAGATTTCTCAAACAAGGCTTTGAATCTTTCTCTCAAAATAAAGATTTGAATTATGGCCATTGAATTCCAGGTCAGCGTGCGAACCGAGTGTTCATTCTTCCAGTTCTCTTCAGCGGATGTATCATTTGAAACAGTTTGCTTACTTAGCGGTTAAATCAATCACGGTCGACTATTTTGCTTACCTCTGTAATTGCACGCCTGTTGGTCGGGGCTCAGACTCTATGATCCCCGACTTAAAACTATTCATTAGATGGAATTTTTTATGTCTGTTGCACACCTCACCGGGTTTCAAATGATAGTTTTTATTTGCTCCAGTATTCCAGTGGGGTTGTTTGATAATCCCAGGGATCTCCAAGTGTCTCATCACGTTGTTTCTGCTGATTCCTTATCTTTACTTCATTATAGGCTTAACCTTTGATTTATTTTTTGCAATAAATGATTCATGGATTAGTTAGTCCTCCAGACGGACTGAATAAATACATGTTTTAGCCCCTAAGGAAGCTTCGGGCGAGGATTGGGATCCCGTTAAGCTAGCGTAATCCCCAAGTAATTCATTACTGACCGTTCCAAGGTGGTACTTTCATTATAGTACTTATCGTTTTTTGTTATGTAGTGTTTCACTGCCTAATGTTTTTATTTTTATTCTTTTAACAATTATGTAGATTTGAGATATATATTCAGTTAAGTTTGGGTAACAGATTGCCACCTTTTCGGGAAAGAGTAGCCAACTGCTAGCCATTTGTTTATTTTGTGGCTATTTAATTGTATTTGTATGTCTTTCCGTTTGGTGTTGGGGTTTGATTTGGATTTGCTTGTAGCCGTTTCCGAGTTTACTTATTTACTTTCTATGAAGACTGACTTACAAAAATGTAAGCGCGTCAGTATGTAAATCTATAGCACGTTTTCAATGAAAGTGAATGTTTTTGTTGTTGTTGTAGTCTTTTTTTCTAATATTTGTTAGAAGGCATCATAGATGAAAAAAATTAACCGGTATTATATCATGCATACTTTTGTTAGTACCATGAGTTTGTATTATGATAGGCAATCAAAATTTTAAATGACTTTTACATATGTTTTAATAATTCTGCTGTATTTCTTATATACCTGAAACAATCGTTAAGATATTACCAAAATGGCTGCCCCTACGATATTTGGAAAAGCTTGTATGGATGCATACATTACTTTATTTAAAGCATTTACAAAGGGTTGAATTTTGCCGATCGCCGTGCACTGAGACCAAAACATGTTTTGACAAAAATGACAAGAAAGGATTATAAGACAGCGAAATGCCTTACCTAATGGAACGTTTTTTTTTTTTTTTTTTTTGTTTGTTTGTTTTTGTTTTTGTCAGCCTCTGTATGGAAGAATGTACGTACCTTGAAGCGATGAGAACTCTCATCAACCGGTTATTTTATGTCAAATACTTTGATTCAACTTTCATTGTGTGCATTTTAAGTTATCTTTACAATATGATCTTCAAGTTCACGCTAAGTCAAATTTTTAAAGATCAATGAAAACATCCTCTATTTAGAATAAAATAAAAAACTAGAATTAATGATTACATGGCGCAAAGGTGCTTTCGTTAAAAAACAAGGAGCAAATCGTTGGGACACACCTAACCACCGAAAACAACCCCGAACTTTATTTATTAACCGTTTCACATCAAATCATTTACTTTATCTATTTTTACTTAGTATTATTTTGTTTATTTATTATCTCAAGTGGAATGGGGTATCAAAGGTGTTTGATAGCTCAGTATAATGAGCATCCACACAGTTTGACCTGGGTCTTTCAACAGATAAAAGTAAGTGAATTATGGGCAGGTCAGGACTAATGCAAATACAAAACAAAACTTAAATGACACATAAAGTGATGCCCAAGAAACATCTGACCAGCCAAGTACTAGATCAGCATGTGCATGCATGTACATCTGCTCAGTCTGATTAAGGTCTTTGGTTTTTACACTAGTCTAATAAAAGGAAGACACATATGAAACATATGACTACCAAAGTTTCCAGATCAACATGTGCATGTGCATGTGCATCCGGACTATTTGAGCATGATCTTTGCAATGATAAACAAAAAAAGTAAGGCCGTTTTGTCTTCCACTGGACCTGCATGTAACATTTTTTATTAAACACATGCACCCGGTATGCACTAACGATGACATGAGCGAACAAAAAAAAAAGTAAATGAAAGAAATGCTGAATAAAAATTTTGCCCTGTTATATCACATCCAAAGAAGCTGACCCATTACAGAAATTCATATCTTACATGCTTTTGAACAAACAAGACAATCATTAGGTAGGGTGCCCTTAATCATCAGAAGCTATGTAGAAATTCTTTGTTTTTTTCTTTTTTTCTTTTTTTTTTTTTTTTTTTTTTTTTTTTTTTGGTATGTATCATATAATATTTAACCATTATTGATTTTCAACTGTTTGATTTGTGACTCAAGAAGTTTAAAATGTATTTTGGGATTGGTGTTTGAACTGTATATGCCAGAGGGCGTAAGCAGTGATGCAAACTTCATTACTGCCTTTGAAGAGTCTCAATAAAACTGAGACTCCCATTTTCTCATCTGTAGTGTGTTCTTTGTTTCCAAAGGCAATCTTTTTGACGTTTATTTTAGTGTAGTTTGGGTGTGTTTTGGGGGTGTTTCAACGGACTCAGAAAGGATAAATCATAGTCTATTTGCCGAACCTAGCGGGAAATCAAATAAGACAAAATTATGACAAAGTTCCCAACGTTTGAAGATAAAATGAAATATTGTTTGCTTTGTTTAAGCATGTTTTGGACCCAAAAATTCAGAGATACGGCATTTTTGAAACTTGCAACAGTGCAAAGTGACAATGCCTTTTTGTAGTCACCAAGAAAAATGTGGTCTACGTACCCATGCCATAGAACATTCATAAAATGTTGAACCAGTGACAAATCATAATGTTCAGGTGAACAGACACGGACCACAAAAGAAAGGGTGCAATCTGGCATCCTAGGAATTTTAGGATTGTAAAAGTCATTTAATTGATTTTAATTGCGGTACGTCAAAATGACAATGAGAGCTATCGTGCAAAGAAAGGTGCTAACGGCGGCAAAATTAAATATCAACTTCGTATCCAGCGTTACATAGAATGAGATGCGACTTTGACAAGAAACTGTCAAAGTTTCGGCTTTAAAGTTGGCTTCGTTGTAAGAACCTCTTTAATAATATTGGAAAAAATGCCAACAATTTTCTGCTATTCCTCGTCGCTTATCTTCTTGTTTGAAGATGACGTACAGGCGAACTGCGCAGTATACCTTAGATGAACTACTTAGAGCAAAACATGGAACATATGAAAATCGGTTCTAGTTAGGAGTGCAACTTTCTCCACAGGGATCACAAAATTAGTATCTATTGAAAACTTGTACAGCGAAATAGGATGAGATACCTTAGAAACTAGGAGGAACAAACAAAAACTTACTCTTTTCTACAAAATGGTTTGTAATTTAACGCCGTATTAGTTGTCTTTCCATAGCCGGCCTCGGTGGCTCAATTGGATGCGCGTCCGACTGGTGATCAAGAGGTTGCGGGTTCGACCCCCGCGGCCGGCATCATTCTTTCGTGGAGATTGATCATGAAATATTTTCTACGATCATTTTCTCCCTTCCGTTGACTCAAAAAGGGGAGTTGTCAGTTTCTGGTGAAAGAATGTACACAATACTGGTTAACATCTTAGAGGACTAAGCCTGCCCAGTAAACGTGAGGTTCGGTAAACTGACCGCGCTCGACATGACCCCATTGGGTTGACTGGGCCGTAAAACCTCAACACAACCAAACAAATTACTTATCTTCCCTAATCTCCTCGACCGTTACGAAAGCATCTCGCTATAGCCTTAGACTCTCAAATGATATTAGGACAGTTAACGCACAAACAAACCAGTACTTCAATTCTTTCTTACCATCTGCCATAAGAGAAGGCAATCCTCTTCCGGAAGAGCACAAAAACTCCTCAACTGTCACCTCTTTTAAATATGAGCTAAATCAGCCTACTTCTTTCATACCAAAATTCTATTATGTTGGAGAGCGAGAAACACAAATACTGCACACCCGTCTACGGACTATATGTAGCTCTCTTAATTACGATTTCTCAGAAATTTGACTGATTCACCTCTCTGCAGATATGGCAATGTTGAAAGTGCTGAATATTATCTTCTGCAATGCCGCCAGTTCCGTCAGCCAGGAATCGAAATGTTATACTCTCTTTCTCAAATATGTTATGTACGTATCATCGGATACCCTACTATTTAATGATAGTTCACTTTTGACACGAACAGTACAATCTTTTTAACAGTGATGAAATTCATCAAAGATTCTAAACGATTCTAAAAGCTACGTCACTTTTTAATGACCGACTCAATAATGTACTTCGTAAATTTTCTAAATGCTAAAAAAGTGGCTTCTCATTTATTTTGCCACATAAACTTGGTAGACCATCTAAAACCACAAAATTGGTAACCTCGATGATGAGACATTTTTCGGCAAAGGATTTATGGCTTTAGACGCCTCTTAATGGGAAGAACCAACAACCAAGACTATGACCTATCTGATGCTCTCTACTCCCGCGATCTGCTCCGACTCGACACACTTTTTTGAATATTTTTTGTCTTCTCATCCTATGCTCCAATTAAGATATGCATCCGTTTTTGTTTTCTTATACTGTATGCGTATCATTGTTACTATTATCAATGTTATCATTCAACCACTTATCAGCCTACAGATATATTCACCACATCTGCCAAACATTTGGTAATGCCAATTCTCATGCATGTTTTTTGCGACGTGTCAAAGGCCTTTGGCAGGGTCTGGCACAAAGGTCTCACTTTCAAGTTGAAACTGTATGGCATAAGCGGATCTCTCCTAAACTGTGTCACAGATTACTTCACTAACAGAACTCAACGAGTCGTCATCAGACCCTGCGTTTCAAGCTCTCTGCCTATTAATTCTGCTATTCCCTTAGGATCGGTCCTTGGGCCCCTCTTGTTTTTATTTTTAGGTGATGTAAACGACTTAGCTAATTCTCTTCTAAGTTTAACAATGCTCTTTGCATCCTCAATGCAAGATCTTAAAGACATAATTAACCACAATCTGAACATTGTGTTAGCTTGGGCAAAACAGTGATTAATAAATTTCAACTTTCTGAAAACTGAAACCCTCTTATTTACCCTGAAACTGTATGAACACCTCCAAAATATAGAATTCGATGGTATTGTTTCCTCTGTATCACACCACAGAAATCTCGGACTGACGTTAAGTAATAATGGGCGTAGGAATAAACGCATCGAAAATATTACAAACAGTGCATCCAAAATCATTGGCATTATGCACAAATTAAAATGCACATTTCACAGAGTCGCTTTTAACCAAATCTACGTCTCTTACGTTTTACCTGGCAATAGTTTGGGACAACTGTACCGCCAGAATGCAAACACCCTTGCAAACTGCAAAACGAAGAAGCCAGGCGAGTGACTGGACTAACCAGGTCTATCTCACTATTCAATCTATAGGGAATGTGGACGGTTATTAGTGTCTGTAAGAACATTACAAAAACAGACCTATTCAAATATATATAAAATTTAACCTCCAAAAACTAAAAATGTTCAGATAAAAAAACTCTGATCATTCTTATATTTCGTCTCAATACATATATTGTGGGTACTCGTTAGAACCGCCTCGCCGAGGCGATTCTAACGAGTACCGACAATTTATGTTTTGAGCAGAAATATGAAAAATAATGTATACCCCTGTAAAGCCCAGTTTTATTATATAAAAGTGAGGTTTAAGGGGGTCAAAATTATATAGGCGTGTTTTCGTGATGAGACGCGAGCAGAACTTATCCTTTATGTACAAGGCAGTCAGTGGTCTCTCTCCCGATTATATTCGAGAAAGTATTCCTCCTTATGTAAGACAAACTACCCATACCCTCTGAGAAATAACAAAAACCTAGTTATTTTCCTTATGCGTACTGAAATATCAAGGAAATGTTGTATTCCTTCTTAAGTGTCATTGTGGAATTAGCTAGACAACGACATTTGGTCTGCGTCCCTTCGTACTTCCTCAGTGGCGACAGATACATATCAGTGCAACATGCACGAATTCGCAATAATTGCAGTAACTGAAAAAGTGATCTACATGACAATCATCTCTGCTCAAGCCCCATGTGTATTTGTAATTCTGCAGCTGAAGATGCAGCGCAATACTTTTTCCATTGTCCGAGTTTCGCTAAGCAACCCACGTTTTCCATCCCGAAAACAAGGATAAGCTTCTTGGAGACGCCAGCATTAGTAACCAATAGATCAATACTTTTCTCCACCGTACAGAATTTTTATTACAGAATCAAGACGATTCGCTGATGACCTATAAGATATAACGGCAACAACAATGACTAACAACAGTAAATATTCAAAAAATGGATTAATCTTCAAGAGCCTTTCTAAAAGTCTGTTCATCTGGACTCCTTACAACCCTTTTTACTTAACACACACACACACACACACACACACACACACACATGCACTTACGCAAGAACCTGCATACACGTACACTATTATTTTCTTAGTCTTTATTTAATTATTCTATAACTGTAAATATGTTGTTGTTGTTTTTGTTGTTGTTTTTCTGTTGTTGTTTTTGTTTGTTTTTTTTTTTTTTTTTTTTGTTTTTTTTTTTTTTTTTTTTTGTTATCATGTATAGCTTCAAACGACATTTGTTAGCTTTATAGTGCTACCGAGCTACTTGGACATATTCACTGGAAAGTGAATATTGGCGGGAACGGTTTTATGGTCGCAGGCGGATAATGCTTGCTGTGCACAGCTGGTTGACTCACGGCCGCAGTCAAATTTACCTAATTTATTTATCAATTGACTTAACCCGCCTTGGAGGAAGAATCCAATCCGGTCGCGATTTGCTTTTGGATGACTGTTCCCAAGTGGCTTGGTACGACTATATCGAAAGTTTAGTGCATCTTTCGTCTTGAAAATATTTTAAAAACTTCTATTTTTAATGTCATTGTCATGTGAGTTATAGTGTGTGTATATTACAAGGAGAAGGACCGTAACTAATGTTGTGTGAATGTGTGGCCCAACCCTTTGCATCATTTACATGCAATAAAATATTATTACACTTAAGCTAACAACCATGCATTTTGGCGCACGTTTGACTAAAATCGGATAAACAATAACAGTTATCTAAGTTTGAAGAAGCCAAAATTGCTTATATGTGTGTCGCCATTTTGAATATTTAACGAGGATAAATGACATCATTAAGGTTAAATTAGATATGCTGCACCTACATCAATACTATTTGCTACAATATTTAAGTTCTATATTTTTGTACGAGTATATAGTTTCTTCTCTAGAAATATATTGAGTTTGGTTGAAAACATACATCATTTTCTGTCCGAATGAAGATTTTATTTCCTATTTTGAAATATACAGCAGCGCATTAAATATTCAAATGGCGACATCTTTGACAAAAGTTCTAAATCTTTAAACATTGATAACTTTCTTAGGTTTTATTCAGTTTTGATCAATTTTGTACCAAACGCTTGTTCTATCAGGATCTTTCACTTCAAATGAATTTTGTTGGTCAACGTTGCTTTTTCCTTTAAATAAAATGCTTGTCAAAATCGGAAACTGCAGCAAGGAGTGTAGTTCGAATTCTACAGAACGTGAAGAAGGAACCTAGTCGGTGGTCATGCTCGCATATAGCGTGCACGAGGGACTTCACGAGTTAAAACAGTTAAAGACACATTTTGGATTGCATAACACCCTAATGACTCTAAGGAGATTAACATAAGAAATTCTTGGTGACTTTGGCTATCCTTACAGGTAGGGGCCTGATAAGGGGAAATTAGATTTTATATCAGCAAAGTTTATGATGAAGACAGAGAGACAAATAAGGTGGGTAATTTGGTGATAATTTCATGATTTTTTTTCTGTTTATTCAATAAAATATGCCTGGTTTTTATTCATTAGAACTGCCTCTCCAGGCAGTTCTAATGAAACCCACAACATATTTTATGGCAAAATACAGATATTTATGTCTCTATGCTAATTAATCACCAAATGCACCCTTCATCTGTTTCTTTGGATAAGATACAGAAAATTAGGAAGATAGATAGTATTTTATTTAGTTATTTATGTATTTATTTATTAATTGAAAAAAGAAGGCTTTTTGGCATAAAATACACATTCTAAATTGTCAAAGAACTTTTTGATATATTCCATAATGTATTGTTTTACTGAAATGGAAACGGAAAAATTGTGCAGTGTTCTTATTTACTTTAGGAAAATAAATAAATAAATAAATAAATATTTTCAATTTTATATTTCTATTTCAGTTCATTTGTACTTTTTTCACAATGCAAGAAAAAACAACATTTTTTGTATTTAGGAAAAAAACTATCAAAAATAAATAAATAAAGTGATACAATACAAATCAACAAATTAAAATCAACAAATTAAATGCAAAATTTGCAAATGAATTTATTTGGTTCTAAAGTAACATGTTGAATACTGCTCAATTTTATGAATTAACCCTTATAGGGTCCCACCTAAGGACACTTAACAGCCTTATAATGACTCCATAATCACTTGGATAAGATAAGCCTTTGATGTGCGCTCTGTTATCAGGATTGTATATTGGGGTGATCAGGAAGGGGAGTCTAGCCAAAGAAGGAAAAAATGTGTCTTTAAGGGAAAACGCGCTGCATGAATAGACTCAATAAAACCTAGCCTTCTAATTGTGTTCTTGTATGTGTTCTTTGCTTGTAAACGCAACCTCTGTGTGTGTGTGTGTGTGTGTGTGTGTGTGTGTGTGTGTGTGTGTGTGTGTTTTCACTTATACTTCACTGCAGCTAGTAATATGTGCCGTTTAGACGCCGTAAACCCTGTCCTCGTACATCACCAAAATGCAGTTTATAAGTTTGTTTTCTATTAAATCATTGAGCCCATTATCGTTACTTTCAAAATCGAACACCGGTTAAGCCGTTGGCACGGAGCTAGTGGCGGGGAGGGTTTGGGCGGTTTGGGTGATAGTGGTGCTCGCAAATTACATTGTTGTATATTAAGTAACTGAATCTCGGATTTTCGTTCGTTCGTTTTTGTTTTTTTGTTGTTTTTTTTTTGTTTTTTTTTCCAACTTTAAGAAAAAGTAAATAACTAAATAAATAAATAGTATTACCTACCAGTTTGTCGTCTGCTGACTTACTTCAGTGAGTGGTACATGTTAAATGCATTACATAAGTATAAGAATTTATTCCGTTATATCATTTAGATGCTATCTTTCATAGAATCACGTGAATATTTACTAGAGAATCAAATGTACATTCTATGAACATACTCTAAAGATCAGCCCCTTTTAGAAACAGCTGCTAACTATTTCTGTTTCTTATGTAAGCCTTTTTTTTAACAGGCATACTAGATTATGCCTTTTAGACAAGCAGTGCGTGTAAACAAAGATATATCGCACAAGTAAAATTTAAACATTCGGGAAGCCAAAATTATACTATTTTCTATTTTATGACGTATAACTTAAATTGATGTTTACCGATTTTAACAAAACCAATGCAATAATAAAGAATGATCAGCCTGCGTATTCGGGAAGCCGGTATGGAACTTTCACTGCTGTCGCCATGGATGCCCTTGGATGCTCCGAAGGGCTCATGCGAGTAGTGAAACCGGTTAGCATCATAACATTTAATTGAAATACAGCATTTTTACAGTGGTAGCTGACCAGACTGCACGTATGCGTATACATGTGTCGCTTGTGTCGTGTATCTGTCTCCCAGAGTAACAGAATATTAAAGTATATCTGTCTGACTGTAGTCTGCAGTACATAAAAATGTGAGAATGATTAGGCTATGAGTGGAAAATGAAGGTTCACATCCGACTACGCTGATACCGATTCCGCGCAGCTCATCAGGACATTCGCTTATAGAGACATTAGATTTAACAGATAAAAGGACAACACAGGATTTGATGACTGCATGACGTGACGGCTCTCAGTCTGAATTAGGCTTTTCTGGTCGCATATGACCTTTAAACATTTTTTTTTCATGACGCGGACTAAAATGCACATCCAGAACTCTAGATATAATAATGTTCCTACCATGCGCAAACTCGTATCAATCTGCACAGTCTAAGCAAGACTTTCGCTGTCTGCTTCAAGGAATACCGAATAGTGTAGAAATTATCAACGTTCAGCAAGGACCCTGATAATTGTCTGTTCTTTTTCTTTTTACAAATGCTCGGAAATACATTTCGCAAGACGCTCACATATCATATATTATATAACTTTACCGCAATAAATTTAATAATGATTGCCTCGTACGACCAGACAAAAGTTTGTTTTCGATATATTATACGTTTTATCGCTTCCTTCTCGAAACTTTGTACGTAAAGATATAAAGTTATTGTTGTTTGAATTTTAAGTTGTTGTTAACTGAATACTAGCGATTTGAATTTTTGTGTAAACCAATCTTCTTGATAACAATCTATCTTTATCCAATAGCTATTTTTCTTAGTCGCGTAAACTTTACTGACCGCAAGTAGGAGAATCATTTCTTCCTGTAAGGTACAGTGAACTAATTATTTTCCCCATAGAGCTCCATAGTAATTTCATCCTTTTTTGTTGGTTAAAAGTTTATTTCAGGGTTTGGCTGGACTTTCAAATTTTGTTTTAATTCAAAGACTAGGCTTAGCACAGCAAAATAAATATGGAAAAACACAACAGTCACCCGCACTTTATAGAATTTTTTGGAGGCTGAATATAGCAACCCCTCATTTGGCAGGTATCAAAAATTGAAACTTTGCAATTATCACCACCACTTCTTTTGGCTCCAGCAAACACACAGAAAAACCTTTATTTCTTTGAAACAATCAGGAAATTACACACACGAAAAAACCAACATTTCTTTTCTTCAAATTATTCAATATGTTACTTCTTCAAATTAGAATGATGGGTTTTAATTCATTTTTAATATTAACCAATCACAGGTCGTCTTTCACAAAAAAAAACATTACCCCGGTTTTCCCTACACTGTTTGGCACCAATCAACGGTCCTGTCACAACTGGTTCTCTGTGCCCTATAGAGCAAAATTTTTCCCAATAAAGCACAAAACAATACACTTAATATCAATAAAATGAACTGATTAAAACCAAATCGTGTCCTCTGTCTTACCTATTTGCCTAATTATGCAGATAGGAACACTTTTTATGTACCAAACTCTCCCCCCCCCCCCCCCCGCCCCCCTCCACCCCCCACCCCGCGCACTCCCCACCCCCAACCCCAGTTAAAAATACAGCAAAAATCTCCAGTATAAACAACAGAGATAACAAAGTGACAAACACTTTCGTTCCCTTTCAAATCCACTATAAGAATGATCCAAAAATCAAACTATATAGCTATACTTATCCTAAAATCCAAATCAAGTACTTAGAGACAGTATGTATATTACAATTATTTTCTTATCTTGATTTTACCCCATCCACCCCCTCTAGCATTGACTAAATAGCTTGGCTTTAATATAACACCGAAAGCTCAGTTGTTTGTGCCTGGAGTGTATTTTTCAGAATAATATATTACAGAAACAGTATAAAAAAGTCAAGTTAAAAGAAAATATAAACTATAAGGTTAATTGGCCCGGTTGACTTGTCAATGGCATAATGTGTTTCAAATGTCAGCTTAAAGCGACCAACAGTAAACTTATATTTGTGCTTTCTGACAAATAGCAAATTCCAAGAGATCAAAATGAACTTAATGCATAAGTACAAAGGTCAATGTCACACAAGGTCAAGGCTACACAAGGTAAAGGTTAAGGTCACTTAAATATAGAAAAGCATAGAAAATCCAGCTCTGTTACATGTTTCTAGGCATGCTTGTAAAATTTTTTTAGAAAAAAGGTCACTAAGGTCAAGGTCAAGATCACATGACTGTTGAAAGTAGAAGCAGTTTTGTTTGACTGATCCATTTTCAGAACCTGGTGGTGTGCATTCTAAAAAAAGGCACTTATAGTTCATGCCACAATAGGATACTATGCAAGATGCCACTTGCATTTACCTATATATTATTACATATATTTTATTAAAAATATATATGAAAGGAAATAATCTAATCTGATGTTTATTTCAAGTCTAGAAAAAACAACTATAACTGAAGGTCAAGGTCACAGAAATAGTTCATTGCCTATGCAAAAGCATTATTTTACTTTTCCCTGTTTTCTGTGTAGGCTTCCAATTCAAGAAATTTCAGAAGTCAAAAATTCAGAATTCAAGATCATTTCAAGGTCACTGAAGTAAGTACTCTTATATTCCTTGTTCGGTTTCAGTGCACAATGTCGAAAGTTCTAATAAGGCACTGGAAAAAATAAGAAACTCAACAAACCTGCGTGGGCTCAAAATAGTCACTTTAGAATGAGAATTTTCCCTGTTATTTTTTATTCAAAGTTACCTTTTTTGTTTGAAAGCATTGTCATATTCATATTTGTTGATATCTATCAACAACACAGGACAGACAGAAGATAAAGTTGTGAAACAAAATGTGCTTATGGTGAATACTACTGAACAGACCACCTACATACATACCTACTCCAGCTGACCCCCATTTCAAAGTAAATTTTACAAACTGACCCCAGAGTCCTTGTATATAGACTTATATTTGCTTTTTCCTTTCAGGGGACTTAAAAAAGCAATTAAAGATCAGTAACAATTAGTAAGTTTATTAATTTGCTTCGCCCAGTCTACTGCCAGTGTAGGGTACAGTGAACTAATTATTTTCCCCATAGTGTTCCGTAGTAAATCCACCCTTTTTGTTGGTTGAGAGATTATTTCATGGTAGGGATGGTCTTCCAAATTTTGTTTTAATTCAAAGAACAGGCATAGCACAGCAAAATAAACATGGAAAAACTTCACTGTCACCAGCATTTTGTAGGATTTTTTGTAAGCTGAATGTAGCAACCCCTCAATTGGCAGGTATCAAAAACTGAATCTTTGTAACATCACCACTTCTTTTTTTAGCTCCAGAAAACCCACAGAGAAACTGTTGTTGTTTTTTTTTTATTTATTTTTTTATCTATCTATTTATTTATTTATTTTATTTTATTTTATTTATTTATTTTATTTATTTTTTTTCTTTTGAAACAATCAGGAAATTACACAAAAACAATTCTTACTTTAAATTAGAATGATGAGTTTTAATTCATTTTAATATTAACCAATCACAGGTTGCCTTACACAAAATAACTAACCCGGGCTTCCCTATACTTTCTGGCACCAAACAGCAGTCCTGTCACAGTTGGTTCCTTGTGCCCTATATCCCTATATGTATGTCAATCGTTACGTTTTTTAAAAAGGAGCGCAATCCTTTTCGGAATTTTAAATTCAATCGATCAATTATAAAATCGATTGTCGACTTCCACTGTGAAAGTGCATGTATTAATTTATCATAAAAAAGCAGTTGATTACATTTTGTACATTAACTGAGCCTTGTAAAAAAACAGTTTTACAACATAAACAAACTGCAGTGGCTAGTGAGTCAACCCGGAGTAGAGGTAGATATTCGTTAGCCAGCCATACCATTGTCGGCTGTAATAAGAACAAGAGGCCTATGCGCCACAATTCGCTCATCTGATAAAAAAGGCCATTGCATATTTGCAAATGCCATACAACATTCTTCCAGTTTTGCCACAGCAACTGGGGCACAAACTTGACAATACCATAACAAGAGCTTCGCCAGCGGAGCCCGTGGCAAGTAATAAGATGTAGCACATAAACTGACCCCTGTATAATTGAGTGCAGACGACAGAAGCATGGCTATACTAAAAGCTCATATCAGAGCCTTTAGCTGATTTGTTTTTCCTATACTTCAATATCTGACCAAACAACAGCAAAACAAAACTAAACAACCAAAAACAAGTGCTGCAAGTAAAATTTTGTTAAGCTTTAACTTGTTTTATACTGATTTTATTTTTGTACTTCAAGGGAGGCAATTCAGAAGAGTATTTATAAAAAAAAATCCAAAAAGAAATATGTTTATAAGTTCTGATATCGGTCAAGCTTCTTAATTCTATATCATTTAATAAACTTATGTATAAAGATTTAAAGGGAAACGCAATATAAGTTGATAGTATACCTTAGAGTAAAGCGCTTAATAAGCCATTTATTTTAATGCAACAGTTTTCAAAATCGGCCTGGAAATAAGATAGTTATGGCGGTGTGAATATATTCAAAATGACTCTCACGGATGCCGCCATATTGTAGGCTTTGTGATGTCACACAGCCCAAATTAAATATGCAAAACCAAATAATAAAGGTTTTTAAAAATAACTTTGCTACAGATTTTTTTATCATATTTTAATTCTAGTGACAAGCAATCATCTTCTCCAAATAAACCAACTTTATGAGAATAACTATCTTTCTGATACGAATTTTTATTTTTATGAAACCTCATTAAATATTCAAAATGGCGGCGCCCATTCCACCGATGTTAGAATTTTTTTAATTGTCTATTACTTACTTAAATTTCCACACATTTTGATCAAATTTGTGTCAAAATTCACTGTTTGTAAAGTTCTTTATTTTAAAGCAACATACTTTTTAGGGTTCTTTCCCTTTAATAATGGCAAAATTTCCGTGCAAACCTAATCAAAGAAGATGACAAAAATACATAAATTGCCCATATGGCCGTAACTTTAGTTATGTATAAAAATGCATGTATACCTATTAGAAAATAAAATTTGCACAATATTTCCTCTAAACAGCATGCTGCTAAAAGTTTACGAAATTACGAAAAGGGGCATGACTCTGCCAATATTTGGTGTATTGTAACCTCGAAAACATATGGGCTGCTCCTCATCAACGTGTAACTATTTAAGACGTTTCAGTTTGATCGGATGTGAACTGTAGGAAGAGTTAGCCGGAAACGAAAAATATACAGAAATTTTCAAAGGAACATAACTCTGCTAATATTTGGTGTACTTTAACCTCCAAACAATATGCGCTGCTCCACATCATGTTCTAACAATAAATGAAGTTTCAGCTTGATCGAATGTAAATTGTAGGAGGAGTTAGCCGGAAACGAAAAGTTAAATGAAATTTTAAAAGGGGTATTATTCTGCTAATATCTTGTGGACTGTAACCTCGAAACGTTATACGCTGCTTCACAGCTTGGTCTTAATATAAATGAAGTTTCAGCTTGATCGGATGTAAATTGTAGAAGGAGTTAGCCAGAAACAAAAAGTTTAAGAAATTTTAAAAGGGGCATAATTCTGCTAATATTTAGTGGACTGAAACTCCGAAATAACATACGCTGTTCCACATCATGGTCTAACTAAAAATGAAGTTTCAGCTTGATCCGATGTAAATTTTAGGAGGCGTTAGCCAGAAACGAAAAGTTTAAGGAATTTTAAAAGGGGTATAACTCTGCTAATATTTGATGGACTGAAACCTCGAAATAACTTACGCTGCTCCACATCATGGTCTAACTAAAAATGAAGTTTCAGCTTGATCGGATGTAAATTGTAGGAGTTAGCCGGAAACGAAAAGTTTAATGAAATTTGAAAGGAGCATTATTGTGCTAATATTTAGTAAACTGTAACCTCGAAATAATATGCTCTGCTCCATATCTTGATCTATCTATAAATAAAGTTTCAGCTTGATCGGGTGTAAATTGTAGGAGGTTAGCCGGAAACGAAAAGTTTAAAGAAACTTTCAAAGGGGCATAACTCTGCTAATATTTGGTGGACTGTAACCGCGGAAAATATACGCTACTCCACATCATGGTCTAACTATAAATGAAGTTTCAGCTTGATAGGATGTAAATTGTAGGAGGAGTTAACCGGAAACGAAAAGTTTTCTAAAATTTTCAAAGGGGTATAACTCTGCTACAATTGGGTGGACTGTAACCTCGAAATAATATGCGCTGCTCCACATCATGGTCTAACTATAAATGAATTATCAGCTTGATCGGATGTAAACTGTGGGAGGGGTTAGCCGGAAACGAAAACGTTTACGGACGGACGGACGGACGGACGCCATGCCCCGTAACATAATACGTCCCGTTTTTCAAACGGGCGTATAAAAAGGTCAAAGGTTATCCTAGTTTCATCATTTTAACAAACTTGGTAGACCTTTAGACTCTGGTGCTGTATACTATGATTCAGTCTCAAAGCTTTCTTAGTACTGAAGAAGAAGATATTTCTGCGTTTTTACCATACACAGGCATGACAGCCATCTTGTTCATTGGTGCAAAAACCATTTAAATACATTGTCAACATCTCTTAGACAGAAGGCCCCATGTGAAATCTAGTGAAAATTGGTCTGTTGGTTTCAGAGAGAAGAAGACGTTTAAAGATTTCATAATTCTATACCTGTATACAGCACAGGGGCAAGGGCTGATAAACCCTGTGGGGCAAAAGTTTTACTACTTTAATCATACATTGTAAGTTTCAGCCATAAGCCTCAAATACATATTAAACAAAATGATTTTTCAACTTTTCCCCCATACAAATCTATAGAGACGCAAATTTGACCTTACCTTAAAAAGGTCAAAGGTCAATCTACGATCATCAATTGAACAAACTTGGTAGAGCTTGGGACAGCAATGATATATACCAAGATTCAGCTCCAAAGCGTTCTTGGTCCTGGAAAAGAAGAATTTTAAGAGTTTTTACCATATATGGACATGGCGGTCATCTTGTTCAAAAGCGCAAAACAATGATCTTAAAAAAAATGGCAATACCCTTTCTTTAGAAGGCCCCATGTGAAATCTGGTGTAAATTGCTCAAGCAGTTTCAGAAAAGAGAAGACATTTAAAAGTTACACAATTTTATACATGTATATAGCTCAGGGGCAAGGAGGGTAGATAACCCTTACGGAACAAATTTTTGATTATAACTAAAATGGTTTACTCCTTTAATCACACGTTGCAAGTTTCAGCCGAAAGTCTTCAATACACTTTTAGAAAATGACTTTTCAATATTTTCCCCATACAAATGCATGGGGATGCAAATTTGACCTTACCTCAAAAGGTCAAAGGTCAAAGGTCAACTTATGGTTACCATTTAAATAAACTTGCTAAACCTTGAGTCTTCAATGCTATAACCTAAGATTCACCCTAAGGGTTTGCTTGGTTCTGGAGCAGATGAGTTATAAGTGTTTTTACCATATATGGGCATGGCGCCATCTTATTCAATGGCGCAGAATCATTTGAACAAATTGACGATTTCCTTTTGACAGGCCCTATGTGAATTCTGGTAAAATTGCTCGAACGGTTTCAGAGAAGAAGAAATTTAAAATTTATGCAATATCATACATGTATATAGCCCAGGGGCAGGGGCGGATACCCAGAGGACAAAAGGTTGATTATAACTGAAATGTTTTACTACTTAAATCACTCACCGAAAGTTTCAGCCATAAGTCTTTAATACATTTTGAAAACAAAACAAAAAAAACGACTTTCAATATTTTCCCTATACAAATGCATGGGGACTCAAATTTGACTCTGCCGTAAAAAAAGGACAAAGATCGACCTAAGATCATTATTTGAACAAACTAGGTGGACCTTGAGTCCATGATGCTATATATTAAGATTCAGCCTTAAAGTTGTTTTTTTTTTTTTTTTTTTTTTTTTTTTTTTTTTGGTTCTGAAGAAAAAGCTTGTTTAGTGTTTTTACTACATATTGGCATTGAGGCCATCTTAATTAACGGACCGTGACCATTTGTACAAATTTTCAATTCCCTTTTAACACAAGGCTCCACATGAAGTTTGAAGAAAAGTGGTCCGGGGGTTTCAGAGGACAAGTCGTTCAAAGGTGTGGACGACGGCTGGACGGACGACGAAGGACGATGGACGGCAAGCGATCACAAAAGCTCATCTTGAGCGTTCGGTTCAGGTGACCTAAAACCAACAAAAATGAACAACAAAAAACAAGTGGCTCATGGACCATGATTCGCTCACCTGATTAAAACAGCCATTGCATATTTGTAGATGCAATGAAACATTCTTCCAGTATTGCCACAGCAACTTAGACAGAAATTTGACCGTGCCGTAAACAAATCAGTTGTTATACTAATATCATCATTTGAACTAGCTTTGTAGACCTTGCATCCCACATATACCAAGATTTAGTCTCAAAGCTTTTTTTGGGTCTGGAGAAGAAGACTTTTTAGTGATTTTACCATATTTGGGTATGTTCAACAGTGCAGAAACGTTTGAACAAACTTACAACGCTCCTTCAACAAGAAACCAAATGCGAAATCTGGTGAAAACTGGCCCTGAAATACATCCCAGGGGCAAAGGCAGATAACCCTCACGGGACAGCATTTTGATTGTAACTAAAATGTTTTACTACTTTAATAATGCATTGTAAGTTTCAGCCATTAATTTTTAATACATTTTGAAAAAAAAAATAAAACGATTTTTCAAAAGTTTGTAAGGGGACACAAATTTGACCTTCTCGTTAAAAATGTCAAAGATCGTCCTAGGATGATGGTCTGAACAAACTTGGTATACCTTGCGTTCACAATGCTTTGTACAAAGATACAGCCTTTAACCTTTCTTTAGTTCTGGAGAACATTTTTAACTGTATTTTTTTAATAAATATTGGCATGGCGGCCATCTTGTTCAAAGGTGTGGAATCATTTAAACAAATTGTCACTATCCCTTCGACTGAAAGCCCATATGAAATCTGGTGAAAACTGGTCAAGCGGTTTTACAGAAGAAGACGTTTAAACATTACACAATTTTATATGTGTATCAGCCCATGGAAAAAGGGCGGATAACTCCCGGAAAATAAATTTTTAATTGCAATAAAAAAAACACGTTTTACTACTTTAATCGTACTTTGTAAATTTCAGGCATTAGTCTTTGATACATTTTGAGAATAATATTTTTTTTTTAACATTTTTCCTATACAAAACCATGGAAACGCGAATTTGACCTAGCTGTAAAAAGGTGAAAGGTCAGTTTAGGACCATTATCTGAACAAACTTGGTAGACATGAGTCCCAAATGCTATATACCAAGATTCAGCCTCAAAGCTTTCTTGGTTCTGGAGAAGAAGAGTCTTAAGTGTTTTGTTTTGTTTTGTTTTGTTTTGTTTTGTTTTTTTTTGTTTTTTTTGTTTTTTGTTTGTTGTTTTTTTGTTGTTGTTTTTTTTACCGTATATGCGCATGGCGGCCATTTTGTTCAATGGATTGGAACCAGTTGAACAAACTGACAATACCCATTCAGCAGAAGGTCCCATGTGAAATCTGGTGAAAATTGATCCAGAGGTTTCATAGAAGAAGACATGTTAAGATCTCGCGATTTTATACAGGTATATATCCCAGGGCCAAGGGCAGATAACCCGGAGAACAAAATTTTGATGGTAACTAAATGGGTTTGCTACTTAAATCATACATTGTAAGTTTCAACCATTAGTCTTTCATACATTTTGAGAAAAAGATTTACAGTAGATACACAGTAGAGTGGGTTTGCTACTTCAGTCATACATTATAAGTTCCATCCATTAGTCTTTCATACATGTTAAGAAAATGATTTTTTGGGCGATTGCTATCAACAATCGCCCCATACACAGTAGAGTGAAAGCTTCCTTACTGCAAAATGCCTAACCACCGCTAAGAGACATTTGTGAGAAAATATTGCTCCATATTCAAAACAGTTTCTAAAGTTCCACATGAAACTGTCAATGAAACTGAATATTATAATTTGTATGTTCTGTCAGTTTATTTCAAGAACGCACTTGTCCTTCTGTTTACTTTTCAAGACTTATAAATTTTACACAGGCATTCTCCGTGTACAAGATTATGAATGAAAACGCTGATGACGTTGCGGATGAATATAGACTGCTCCAAATGACCTCGTACAACGAGGACTGCAGAAAGCCAATTTTACCAGGGCAAATACACTCTGGTAATCCAGATCACCCAAGCACTTGCGAATTCAAGCATTTGCATCTTGTCTATAAATAGACGGGTTTTCCCAATTAGATTCATTGTGCAGCTACATTGTATTCAGCTATCTTTAACCCTATTTTCTCGATGAAGCATACAAATTGTTATTTTACCCCATTTAAACGCCAAGCAAAAATTGTAGCAGAAGACATTTTTTTTTTTTTTTTTTTTTTTTTTTTAATTTTTCAAAGACAACAAGTCTTGATATTTCAAGTTAATTGTCTGTGCAGCAGACGATTCACATGAAATATTAAGATTTTTTGTCTTGAAAAATAAAATCAAACTGCCGTCTGCTGTAGTTATGATTGGCGTTTAAGGGGTTAACAGCTTCTATCAACTTATAAGACGGCAATAATATATGGTGAGTTATTCATGATGAATTATGCAAATTTAATCTGTTTCATTGCTGTAAGTTTTACAGCTTTAATTGTATAATAAACGCTGAGCTGTGGTAGTCATTCTTATCTCATGTATCTGTATGCTTTAGGTCTCTGTTCCAGGATCTGCTATTCTATAAATAAAACGGGAGAATCCGATACACTTGTGTTTACACAACTATAACAATATGAAATGTTTTCCCCTTCGTAGGGTAGGGAGGGGGTACTTGGGGGTAATTGTGGTGAGGTGTGCGAGCCAGTATTTCAAAGCCTACCCCATTTATATACCTGGCATTTGAAAAAAATGGACCCATTCATATACTTGATCGTCCGAAATGCTGACCTATTCATATATTGCACTTTGATTTTTATACCCATTTATTGCTGATAGTTACACAAATATGGCAGTTAATTCATTGTATACCAAGAGAACAAGCAGCCTCGAAAAATCTCTGAGAGAAAAAATATACGCATATACCGGGATGTCAGAAGAGTGGGGCCTTTTACGTACGGATCAAGAAAAAATCGGGTCAACCATATACCTTTTTTGTTGGAAGAAAGGGGGACCAATCATAAACCTGGCAGCGCTGAAAAAGGGGGGCCATTCGGCACGCACATCCGTTCTATACCATATATAGAAAGTTACCCACCCCCACCCCCTGCCCCACCCCCTGCCCCACCAACCCCCACCCTCCCACAACCCCGCGAGTTTCCCCTCATATAGTATCAAAGAACATTCTAGATAAAAAAGAAATGGTAGAGGCATCACTCATTTACTAGTTTTAATCGAACATTCTCTTGCGCTAAAACAAGTTTGAGCTAAAAGATAAACAAAAAAAAAAACTAAAAAAAAAAAAAAAAAAAAAAAAAAACAAGTATTGACTTTTGAAAAAAAAAATGTAAATATATAGAATCTTAGAATGATAAACTAAATTGATAAAACTAGCAAAAAGCAATAACGTTATTTGATCTTCATATCATAGTTTCATAACTTTGCCTTCACAGGAGCTGTTAAATTTGGCCAAAAAGTCATTGTTGGACATCGCTGCTTACTATGAATTGACTACCGTCAATAAGTCCATGCTAAAACATAATTGATTCCTCTGCTTTGTCTCTCGGTCTCATCATGCAGACAGGTTTACAAATGCGAGAACTTGGAATTCAGAAGCAAATTGAGTTAGAAAAATCCCGCTTTAGACTACTGTATTCTTTACGCCTGATTTAAACTGTCGACCAGATGCAACATTTGTCTTACACAATCCAAAGTTCACAAACAATCTCCCCATCAGCACTCTCAGTGCTTTGATTCAATATTTTTTTCAATACAAATGCATAGGGATGCAAATTTAACCATGCCGTAAAAGGGTCAAGGGTCAGCCTAAAGTCATCATTTAGATAAACTTGGTAGACCGTGAGTTCCCGATATACCAAGATTCAGATTTGAAGCTTTCTCGGTTCTGGAGAAGATGTTTAAGTGTCTTTACCATATATGAGCATGGCAGCCATGTTTATGAACCAATCGTGACCATTTGAGCAAATTTACAATTACCCATTAACAGAAGGCTCCACGTAAAATTTAAAGAAATTTGACACAGGAGTTTCAGAGGAGGGTTCGTTCAAAGGTGTCTAAGGACGTATGACGAACGGACGGAAGACGGATGGCAAGTGTTCACTTTAGCTCATCATAAGCCCTTGGCTCAGGTGAGCTTAAAAAAAAATAAAAATAAAAAAAAAAAAAAAAAAAAAAAAAAAAAACAAACGAAAAACAAAAAAAAACAATCAAACAAAAACCAGCATATAATAAAAAGAAAAGATTGCCGTAAAATCTGCATATTGTATTACTCACAGCTTTGAAACGAGACTCGGTAGTTTGTGCAATAAACCCAAACCCGCGTTGAGTATTTTTAATTTAATTATTTAGATATTTATGTACTTAAAATCTGACAAAATGTTTATATCTAAGATTTAACAAAACTGTTTAGAAATGACAAAATATTTTTTCAATCCTTACCTACAGTTTTGTACCATGTAATAGAATAGAATACTGTTTATGGGCAACCCACATATACAGAATGTAATCTCCATTCACATGAATTAACAATACGGGTCGTGTCAAGCGCAAACATGCCTTCAAACATGCGCAAAATGCGCAGATTTAGATCATCATGCGCATACGCCAAGTACTATGGGGCACTTGTCTCTCCATTCTTACTTCCGCCGATTCAAGAAGGGCAGTTGTCAGTTTCTGGCGAAATAATGTACAAAAAACTGGTTAATCACTAAACATGTCCAGAAAAAAAAGTGTCAGGTAAACTCACCAGCTCGACATGACCCTAATGATGGGTTGACTGGGCCGTTTTATCTCAACAATTAAATTTCCATTCTTACATAATGATGTATCCAATGATTCTCTTCAGCGGACAGTGAAAGCCCCGGTCACACTGCGCGCATGTACATGTTGATCTGGGCCATTGCTGTCCGCATATTCCAGAAAACACATTTTCGCATGGCGCGGCCCATATAAACAATTAAAAGAAAACACATAAGAACGATTGATTGCCTTACTGTCCAATAAAGCGAAAACTTCGACATCAAACACAAATATCAGATACTATTATTATTATTATTATTACTATTATTATTATTTTATGGATAACGTTTTTGCTTTTTTTTTTCTTCAGTGATAACTGTTTTATTTGCTTTTTTGGAAAAACATGTCCAGCGAGAAAGCTGTCCAGGAGGACCTGCGCAAACCTTTCCAAAATATTCCAGCTTCCTACCATTTGTACAGTTTCCTCTGATCAGATGAAAAATATTACAACATTTAGCATTGTTTCTATGTTCGAAGCTGTCACTCATACCATTGTGTTGTAAATAACACTGTAGTCGAACCGCCCCGTTGGCACTCCGATTGATATTATAGACCCCGTCGTAAATCTGGTTGGTAAGAGTTTCCATATGGCGCTGAACCAACAAGACGTTGAAACCGACAGATAAATGTTAATGTTTTTACTACTTAAGGTTAGTTTTAGAATACGATGAACCTCGCTGATGCTGCAGCCTTAATTGATTCCTTTTTCTAGGAACTGAAATGCCCTTCTTGCGACTAGCTGTCTTTCATAATCAGCATGCTTATTTTTAAGAAGAATTTTTGTTCGAGACAAACCTCGCAGAAAGCCAATTTTCTTGTGTCTACGAAGTACTAGAAACATGTTGAACACAGAGAGTAAGTTTTTGGACGTGTACAAAATAAATAAATTTATTTCTGGGGCTAATCACCTGCTCCTTGTCATAATAGTCTACTCGGACTTGAAATGTTGAGATCACGGGTTGGTTTCACTGTGTGATTGGCCAAGTCAGGTTGTAGGCTTAGCAGAGAGTTCAGGTAGGACAATAAAAGGTTGGTTTTATTAAAATCTGTTTTTTTTTTTCACAGGCGAGACGGTGATGTGAAGGGTAATCATGGTTGAAAAACATTAGCAGCAACGGCTTTTATATATTGTAATTTTGAAATTCAAAGCACCAAAGCACTAAAATCCTTCAGCTACCGAGCCTATTGATTTCCGTGCTCAGTCTGCTCGACTCGTTCAAAAGTTACTATTTCAGATTTATTCACACACCAAAAACGAATTCTTCTGCTCATCACACAGTTTGAAAACGTTGGTATCAAGACTTATAGGTAATAAAAATAATTTGACCATAAACATCGCATGACTTTTGATACTGATGTGTGATGAATAACTTCTAGAATTCGCATAGTACTCTACTGGTGGTGCTTATGTTTCATAACATACAGAATTATGGCAAAGATAACATCGGGTAGCACCGTTTGTTTCAAGTTTGTACGTATCTATTGTTGAGTTTGCCCATGTATATGCTAATATTTAGGCGAGGAAAATATACATGCAGATTGCGGTTGTACTCGAGAGCATGAAATCCTCATTTCAGTCCGTAGTAAGCCAGTAGATTAGAGTATTTAGTAAGTAAGTAAGTAAATAAGAAAGGTCTTTATCTAAAGAGGGTTTTCCATTTGGCCTAGCCAATCTTCCCTCGGGCCCTCTGAAACAACATATATGCATACATACAGTTATCACAAGAACATAAAGAATTCACTTGACATGTTTAAATGTTTAGTCACTTTTTAACTAATACTCATTTTCGCACACATTTTCACGCTCATACATGCACACAAATACACACGTGAAATATGACGACGCTGTTATTCAGTGGTGGGAACAAGTCAGTGTCAACCATGCATTTTCTTTTGAACAGTTGTCAACTTTAAATTTGATGAAATTCAGTTTAAAATGGTCATATGGTAAACAGAATCCTACACTAGTGACCACTCTATATGAAACTTATGAAACTCGCCAATGGCTCGTTTCATACATTTCATAATAAACGACAACTCTCAATAGCTCCTCTATTTACACATGAATCCAAATAGAATGATAAAGGAAACAATGTATCAAACTAAAGGGATACTAAACAAATTGAGTGATATAAGCTGTATGCATCTGCAAACATGGAGTATAGATTGGCATTTGGTGGTGGAGGTAATGCATAGCAATTACTCTTGAATTAAGACGCATTCCATTCTTTTAGCCATTCTGAACATTTCAAAACAAAACTGCTTAATGTGTTCGCATTTTTAATCTCTGTTGGAATACTATTCCATATAAGACCGCCAGACTATGAAAAACCTCTTTTAAATATTTTAACTTTGATTTTGTGGGAGCTGTGTTATTGGCAATTTTGTACATAAGTTTTGCTTTATTTATGAATATTATTTCTTCAAATGTTAAAGGGGGTTATCTTGACATGCATGTTGCGTTTGCGAGCGGCGAGGGTTCGGGCGAGTCTGCGCAGATGCGCAGGCTCTCTCAGACTTTTGCAGTTCGCGTTTGTAATTCCGGCTGCTTTCCCGCGTTGTGGCACGTATGACGACTACATACACCTTCATGTACTGCAACTATTGTCTACTGGTTACAACGTAGAAATGAATACCCGTTTTTCTTCAGTGGAATTTCAATATTTACCATCGTAGGTCATCATTATTATGTCCCAAAACAATGTGACAAATGTATATATACCTATATTTTGTACTCGCGCGGATAACACACCTTATGAACTTTTGTACAGTTTACTTGAATTTTATCATTTTTATTGTCTGTTTCCTAGATATCTCTAAGTCCATAAAAGACTTATAATCATTAACTTATGAATGTTACATGATAATTGTTAGCAATGCCTTTGAACCATCACGTTCTTATCAAACTGCCTAGAACGTGTGAATTTATGAAGTATGCCGGGGGCATATAGTTTTCGTCAGTTCCGTTCGTCCGTCCGTCCCTCCGTCTGTGATTCCGTCCGATAACAATGGCTATAATAAAGTTTTACTGCGAAGTTCTTTGATAACGTGTCTCTTCAGCCACTGATCAAAAGCTATTCATATCTGATAAAGGGAGTACCTGGAAGGATTCCCTTCCATTCTACATCTTATGACCCCTGGGTCATGCCTTGAGACGGGGCTAGAGGTCAAAATTTAGGCCGCCTCAATAAAATGGTATATTGTAGTTGGTTTATACAAAAAAAACCTTTTTAATAAAGAAGGATGGGCATTAGACATACCTATCATATCAACTTTCGGTTTAATAAGGTCAAAATCATTGTGATCTTATTTTCATGCTCCAGCGATTTCGCATTATATTTTGAAGCCTATTTCATTGATTAATGTGATGCTTCGGTATATTAGTTCTATATGACACCACGACTGACATAATAACAAATGTAGGTCACCTTAATCTATATTTCATGATCAAGTGATTTTACCTTATATATTGAATGTCATTTGATGTATGAACATCAATATCTGGGATTACGAATCAGTATGATCCGACAGTTGACCTAAAAGTAGGTCACTGTGATTTTTATTTCATGATCCAGTGATTTTATGTGTACCTTGAGGACAATTTGATGTATGACTATCGTAGTTTAGGATTATGTGACCTATATTTCATAGCCCTGTGATTGTGTCTTATACCTCCCACTATTTTATGCCTAAGTGTCATATTTACATATTTGATGCAGGGTGACCAAAATTTGACCTCAAAGTAAATACAGTTCAGCATGGCCTGTATTTCACGGTCTAGTGATTTTACCTAATATCTTCTAGATTATTTTATGGATTAACAGCATAGTTGGTATAACGGATCAGTATGACACATCAAATTGACCTCTCAAGCTTCATACGAGCACCCGCAGTCTCTACTTCGGACACCTCTTGGTAATAAATCATAATCTGTCATTTGTAATAGTTGTTTTACAACACAAAAAACGTACATCATATTCTACGTTCTGTTGGGCGTGATAAGTAAGCTCTTTGTTCTATTTTGATACTTTAATATCTAGTCGTTTCTAGTCGGTTATAATGATACTGTTTTAATTAGTTATTTGTTATACATACAGTACCTCAGATTTACATGTTTTCTCTATTTATATAGTATACTTTGTCAAATCTAAAACAGCCATTTAATATCCTCCTTTTTCCTTTTTTCTTTGAATGCTTAGTACTTTTTCCCTGTTTTTCATTACTCCTTCTTATGGATTGGTGGGTGACGGAGCGCGGGCGTGGGTTGCCAATTCTTTGTGTTTTGGTGACTGTCGTGTCAGAATGATGGCAACTTTCTTATTTATTTTACTTCTTTCATCATTAACATGAATTTTTCAAACAGTTTGCCGTCAAGCCAGTTTACTTCTGTGGGGGTCGTTTTATCCTTTTACTTCACTTTCTTGTATTAACAGCTATATATCAACGTGACATTTTTTTCTTTTTCGACATTGAAGCTGGTGCAAGACAGTGAAAAATTAGTTCTTAATTTTCGTCTGTATAACTACTACCGTCGTGCAAATCCAGGCAGCAGAAGGGTCGAAAATATTGAATTTGTGTCCAATATTACTGTCATGTTTTCTTTATGCGTGCTTATAGCTTGGATTGTCTTTCTTATATTCCTATCCGGTGATGTTCACACGAACCCCGGACCCGTTTCGGAGCACTCTCTCAATAGCTCAATCTCCTCATTAAGTACAAATACAACAGTTTTTAACTCCTTAAATCTTGCTCATAACTTATCCATATTTCATTATAATGTGCAAAGCATTTTTCAAAAGTTGGATGTATTACATGCAGAACTGAATGACTTTGACATTCTCTGCTTTTCTGATACATAGCTTAACGCATCAACAGATACGGAGGATTTGTTGCTACAGTCCTTTAATAGACCCGAGAGGAAAGACCGTGCTAGAGATACGCATGGGGGCGTCATGCTGTACGTTAAAGAAGCCTTATACTACAAGCGTCGTAACGATCTAGAAATACAGAATATTGAAAGCATTTGGATTGAAATTGCAAACTCTCATAAACGTATACTAGTATGCTTATTCTACAGACCTCCAAATTTTTCAAAAATTGAAGATTCAATTGGCTTAGCAGTTGATACAGGTATAAATGATATAATATTAACCGGAGACTTTAATCTAAATTTGAATAACAACACTTCACTAAGAAAAAATAGAATACCGACATAGGTTCTAACATAGGCCTATTTGCCGATGACACAAGCCTTTACATTATTGTTGATGATCCCATTTCTGCTGCTGGGTGTATTAATATCGACCTTCAAAAAATATCACGATGGGCAGCCACATGGCTAGTTTCCTTTAGTTCTTCAAAGACCGAAGCCCTTCTGGTGTCTCGCAGGTTGTTCAGAAACAGACATCCACCTATTTACATGCAAAATCAACTTATTACAGAAGTTGATACTCACAAACATCTCGGTATATATTTTTCGAGTGATGGTACTTGGCACCATCACATCAGATATATTACTGAAAAGGCATGGACAAGGATCGATGTTATGAGAAAACTTAAATTTAAATTAGACAGAAAGTCTTTAGAAACTATATATTTAACTTTTATAAGGCCTATTCTAGAATATGGAGATGTACTCTGGGATAAACGTAGTCAATACGAAAAAAATGAATTGGAAAAAATACAGAACGAAGCAGCCAGAATCGCGACCGGTGCAACAAAACTAGTATCTTTAAATGCTCTATATAATGAAATTCAATGGGAAAATCTCAAGAGAGACGTAAAAACATAAACTGACTTTATTTTATAAAATGAAATCTAATCTCTGTCCTAACTATCTCTCTTCCCTTGTTCCACAAACTGTCCAACACAAATCATGCTACAATCTTAGAAACTCAAACGATCTTGATCCATATAATGCCCGAACAACCCTTTATTACAATTCTTTTTTACCTTCCTCTATTAGATCTTGGAATGATCTTTCAGAAGCGGCGACACAAACTGAATCTGCAAAGGCTTTTAAAACCTTTATTAACAACAAAGATAGAATACCTGTTCCCAAACATTATTACAGAGGTAAACGAAAGCTCCAAATCTTGCATACACGTTTAAGGACAAATTGCAGTTTCTTAAATCTTCACCTTTTCATAAAGAATATATCTGATTTACCTTTATGTAGCTGCGGTAGCATTGAGGCGGTAGCATTGAGGACAACCAACATTACTTCTTCCACTGTATGCATTATCAGCGACAGCGAAATGAACTCTTAAATGCAATCGCAAGGTACACTACCCCAACCTTAAATCTATTTCTGTATGGCGACTCACCACTTTCTTATGAAACAAACACTGCCATATTTGAAAATGTTCACAAATATATTATAGACACAAAACGGTTTTAATGTGTTAATGACCTCTACGACAATTTTTGTAACAGTTCACGGGATCCAAGGATGCCTTACCGATTGCCTGCGCCCTACCACTCACCAACCCGATTTTATTTTTATTTTTTATGTCTTGTATTGTTTACTTTTTCTCATTTTCGTTTTTTTTTTTTTTTTTCATATTCCAAATTGCATCCCAAACTTACATTTTTTTTCTTTTTAGTAAAACCTTTCCATCATTTGGCATAATTTTTTTTTATTTTTTCACTCATAATCTATCTTTAGATGTTTTCATTTTTTCTGTTTGCAATCACAATCAGTTAATTACATTGACCTTTACGTATTTCCAAAAAAGTAACTTCTTTGCTATTACTAGTCGAATTTGTTTACTTTATTCGCATATTTTTTTTTCTTAATAATTGGTATGTGGCATATATCAGCATGATCCGTAGTACACATTATTTGACAAACAACCACCTGAATTCATACAATATTTATAAATGTAAGGAGAAGAACTCTATAAGTACTTGTGCTTTCGTTCTTATCCTATGATTTGTTTGTATTTACTTGCTTGTTTACTTGATATTGATTCTGAAATAGATATGTTGAAACCAAATGTTAAAAAGCTTAAACTTTCAAGGACATCCTCTAATGTTACATAATCTTATCCGAAGAATTATTTTGCAGGCACGTCTTTGTAATTTTTCTACTTTATATAGATTGTAATTGAAAGAGTTTCCCATATGGTGCAGCAGTATTACAAATGTGACTTTATTAAAGCATTATACTACAGAACTCTATTCTGTTGTAATGGATATGGCCCTATCTGAGAAAACAACCACAGGAAGACGAAATCTTTTTGCAAACATGTTGAAAATGATTTTGCTACTCTAAGCTGTCATTTAAATGAATACCTAATTTTTTTTCACAACATCTTATTTGCAATTTAATATCACTATATGAAAGTGACAAATTATTTTCGGATCAAGTTTTTCTTCACTGACGATTTGTTAATAGCAATTTTGTTTATATGTATTAAGAAGCATACCATTCTCAAGACACCATTTGTGTAGTAGACTTAAAGCATGTTGAAGGTTATTTTCAGCTTGACCATGTTGTCCTGGATACAATATAATGTAGTGTCGTCGGCATAGAAATCAACAGAGCTTATGAAATCTTTCATGGTTAAGGATTAAATCAGTTATAAAAATCAAAAAATAGACGGGGACCTAAAATTCATCCTCGAGGAATGTTATACCTTACCCTATCACATTCAGATAAATTCCGATTTATATGGCCTTGCTGGGACCTGTTACACAGATCCGAATAAAACCATGATAAACTCAATTCACTTAGTCTGTAATGTCGTTCAGTAGTGCTAAGACTAAAGGTTACACCTAGTGCACTTAGTGTTCACTACGTTTAGACATGGAACAGACATCAAAGTGAACTAGAACTTAACTTCAAAGTGCACAGTTGTTCACTGGGGAGTGAAAACCGAATGCACTAGGGCGTGTTTGTGTAGGTAATCACAGAGGAGATTATATGTCAGGCAATAGTGCACTTGCATGGTCTTATTGGGTAGTTTTGAAAGGACACTTTTATAATATTTTATTATATGACTGTAATGGTTGTTATAATTTAATTTGTAATTATTCTGCTTATTAGGGACTTAAAATGACAATTCATATTCATATTCTTATTGCTATATTATAAGAAAATAAATTAAAATATTTTTGATACTAATATTATATTATTATTATTATTATTATTATTATTAAGTAACATCACAATGTTCAGAATAAATAATCTTATGTCGTTTATATTTCATTCAATAAAATATAAATTAAATTAATATATAATATTTAAGAAATTACATTAACACAAAATGATAATAATAACATTATTATTGATATTATTTTCAGAAATAATTATAATAGTAATCAAGCTTGTATATCATAATTTGGAAAATAAATAATCCTATATTGCCCTTTTTTACTTTATAAAATGGATTTGTATATATAAAATTAAAAGATAGTTATAATAATGATATTATTATTATTATTATTATTATTATTATTATTATTATTAAAGTAACGGCGATTGAGCTGTACATCACCAGTCCGAAGAATAAATATTATTATGCTTGTCATATTCAAAGCATTTCTGTTTTAAAAAGAGCCACATGGAGCTTTAACAATTTAAACTACATGTGTATTTAGGGGTATAATATTGCTAATTACTGTATAAACCCTATTAGGCACCTTAAATTCCTATTATACTGAAATTTGAGCAAGTCTGTTTGGCTACTTGTTGACATAGCCTATAGCTGCTATTTGAGTGGCAAACAGTGCAGATCTTAATAAGATGCTCCGTGACATAATGTCTGATCAGGGTCACTGCTGTTTGTTAAAGTGTGTTTATCAGAATACTTAGGATAAATACTATAAACCACTTTCTCTGTCAGTTTCAATAAACTGTTAACACCTTTTCAAACATTACCCTAAAGATAATTGTTTCGAAAACAAATCTGGGATACCAGATAATTCTTAACAACACTTGCCCTACCATTATAACACGGCCATTATAGAACCAACTTATCTGTCCAAACATTGCTGGGTAAGTGTAAAACAGTGTAGACCCTGAACACACAATGTGTTACGTGAGATCTGATCTGGATCTACACTGTTTGCAAAGGTCTCTCTGACTAAAAATCTAAGATAGTAAGAGTAATAATCTGAAGAAAACGACAATTTATCCATATATGCTAACTACACAACACAGAAATAACACGAGTTTCTCCAAATAAGAGCAGGATTTAATATTATGTGCAACTATTGTAGTTCCAGATCAGCATGTGCATACATTTTTTCGCTAATATAATGTGCAAGCTAAAGTCAATATGCAGTGTAAACTTTGATCATAAAGCGGACGCACAAACTGATCTGGATCTACGTTGGTCGCATAATTCATAAGGTTCATTTGTATTTGAAAGGACTCAATCATCATTGTTTCTTATTTTACTTGGAGACACTTCAAAGGTCTAGAAAAGATCAACGATATATGTATTTTTGTATTGTTCAAACACATATGAATACAAGTTTAATAACAGCACATGTATTTATCGAGTACGTGTATTTTTATGAAGGTTGAACAGATTAAATGCAGCCTTCTCCAGGGACCTATATTTTCTGGTTTCATTTCTCTAGTTGACATCATAGAGCTAAGCCAGAAGCCTCAGGCCACTGGACAAGTTTATAGTTTGATCTAAAGTGCAATAAAAACAAAGTGGTCAAAACATCAAATGAACATGAAGATTTGAAAAGGATCATTATGACATTGATCTAAGAATACGGACAAACAAATCGGCATCTTTAACTGTATACCTAAAGAAACACTAATTACTGTTGAATATATTCACAGTAAAAATCCTGATCAGAATGTGCAGATGCGCAGTCTGATCTGGATCTTTAGTGTTTGCATAATACATAATCTTCCTTTTTTCATAATCTGAGACAACCGTCGTTTATCTGAGACAGATCACCGGGTCCTGCAATTTTCTAGATGATAGATCAAAATAAAAAAGCATATGCTACGTCAATTGTTATGTAGTTCTTTTGACAGTTTGTCTTTTTTTTTTTTCTTAAGTTTGATTGGTTAACTAAAAAACATGCATCATGGACAAAATGATGATATTCTTATTATCCCAGAAAGTAGGTTTTGACATGTCGCGCAAATTGTCTCCAACAGAAACAGTTTGCATGGACTGTCAAACCTTTAATTCTGTGTAAAATATTTTAACCCTTAATCACTTGGCGAATTCAGCAGGCATTAAACTGGTAATATTTGTTTTATAAGAGCACCCATACATGCGATGACCTTTATTTATCTGAACTGGAAGTTTGACATACCATATATTTGTACTAAGACATGAAATGCACACTTTGTTAACAAATTAAGACTTTATAGTGCATTGACATCCCACTCTGAGTTTCACTATTAATGAACACCATGTTTAACGTAGTGAACTCCATGTGCATTAGGGTGTAACAGTTAGTCTTAGCAGTACTGTAGCTTTTGAAGAAGAAATGATGATCTACCAGGCCAAAGGCCTTACGAAAATCTACCAAGATACACTACACTGAATTCCCATTATTGATCGCTTTCAGTCAAGTATCAACTATCAGTGTAAGGGCCGATTCTATTGAATGACCCATTCTAAAACCCGCTTTGATGTATATGGAGAAGCTTATAGATGTCTAAAGTCATAAGTATCTTGCAAACCCATTTTTTATTATTTTGACAAAGTCGGTAGTGCAGAAATAGGCCTATAGATATTTACGTCATATTGTGCTCCTGTTTTAAATATAGGAGTGGTTTTAGCTTTTTTCAAAGACTCTGGAAAAATGCCAGAAGACCGACTTTGGTTAATAATAACTGTTGAACTTGGTGATTGAATTCTAGGAGCCATTTTTCAGAAGTTTCGGCCCAATACAGTCTAAATCTGTGGTTTTCGATGCATCTAACGTTGAAAAGTATGTTGTGGCGAACGAAACATTTGTCAGAGGTATGTAAAACAGGTATCGCTGGATATTTTAGAATTAAAATAATTTCTTACTGTTTCGAAATTAAAGAAACGAGTGTTTTTTTGTTTTTTTTTGTTTGTGTGTGTGTGTGTGTGTGTGTGTGTGATGCTTTTTTTTCAGTTTGTTCCATTTAAACAAAGTTGCAGGTGTTGAAACAGTTATTTTTGTTGAGTGTACTTCTTTTACCCAAAATGTGTCTAGCTGTTACACCCATATGTTGGGAAAAATTCTAAAATTGCTGAATTTTGTTAATTTTGGACATTTGACATATTTCACACAGTTTGGCAAAACAACGTGCCAAGTACTTGTGACGAAAACAGGTATAGTCAATATAATCGATTTTTTTTTTTTTTTTTCTGTTTGCTGTAAAAATGAAACTCATATAAAAGTGCTAATTTTCTTTTTTTTTTTTTTTTTTTTTTTTTTTTTTTTTTTTTTTTTTTGCTCTAAACCACTAAACCATAGACTGTTTCAACGAGTACCCACAATCCACATAATACACAGCCCTAAACATTTCAGTTTTCCGATATAAAAAATGGGGTTTGAGGGAATCAAAATTAGATATAGTCTTGTTTTTATAATGAGGTCGACAAATGAATCTTGACAACCATGAATAAAAATGATACAGTCAGTCAATGTTCGTGTTTGTAAATGTCATGTATCTTTAACACATTGATTACCCAGATACAACCAACGCGACTGAGAATAACAAACGCAATTAAAATCAAGAGGGAGAAAATACCCGTCTTGGAACAACTTGCCATAAAACAAACTGACACGGATCAAACTGATCCATGGCAAACTGATCCGTGGCAAGTTGTTCCCGTACATACGTATATTTACTCCCTATTCCCGCCTATAAACTGTGTTTGTTGTTCTCAATCTCGTTCGTTGTCTCTATGTAACCGGTGTGGTTTTACTTGTGGAAATAATACGTTCCTTCATTGTGATCATTGCTTACATTAAAATAAAACTGTATAACTAACACACATGTTTGTTCACATTAGTTTGTCTCGTCATCACAAGAGGATGTTAAAATTAACACCTGACAGTCAATTTCACATACGAAATCGTTTAAGGGAGCAAACTTTTAGTGTTTAATGGAAAGGTCTTTTGAAAAAAATCCAGGAGCTTCTTTTTTCAAGACAAAATAACCAGGACCAGGGTTAATGCTATTACACACTTTGTAAAATGTGAATAAAAGGACTGTCTTTAGGCGCGAAAATCAAATCCTCGCCCGAAAACTTCTTACCGCCGCTCCAACTTCCACCAGTAAGAATCAAATGATCAGTCCCTAAGTAATCTATCAGAATACATGTTTACTGTCCTTTCGACATCTCTTGGAAAGACGTTGTTTGCTTGGCGTTTTAATTCAAATGAAAATATTTTGTTCTGATTGACCATATCTTATCAGAAACCATTTGTCCTTTATGTTTCTGTGGTTTATTCTCAAATATTTACACAAAAATTAAAGTTACGGCCAAAAGTTGGTCTGACCTATGCAATTTCTGTAGTTAAGTGATTTTTTTGAATTTTTGTCTAAGAAAATATTTTTTACTTTTCTTTGCTGAATTTAAATTACTGATGTTTTGCAACAATATTGTGAAAATTTCAGAAAAATTGAACAAGTGGAACTTGTTGAAAATTTGGCTCCAAGTTACCTACCCTATAGATTTCTGCATGATTTGGCTTCATTTTTACTATGGGAAAAAGTGAAAATATTTGATTTTTTAAAAACCAATGACTAGAATAAAAATTTTATACATAGGTAGTTACGACAAATGGTTTTGCACTAAATCATGACAAACATTTGCAAATTTATTTCTTCTGTGTAAAGCGTCAAGCAAAAAATGACTTTCTGAAAGATGTCGAAAGCACAGTAGTTACAGTTTCGTCTACATGTCTTAAATGCTGTTGCATAAACAAAAAAAAAAACGCTATCCAAAAACAAAACTGTTCGGCTGTAACATGCAGAAGTATTGCCTGTCCAAAGAAGTGCATGTGTCGCGGCAATTTTTCACTACCCTGCCTCGTAAAGGCCATTCCGTCAAATTACTACACTGAGCAACCCATACTCTGTATTATTAGTGGCTCATTCCAATCCGATTTCTTATCGAAACCGACCCGAGAGCCACTAGCACAAACTCGGGACAAAATCAATGAATGCGAAAAACGTGTTTCCTCGTCTAGACTTTCATGTACTCAAAATTAGAAGAAGGGGATATTGTCTATACAATCAATGCGTATGTTGTGCAATATTTATCATAGAAACTACGCTCGTAAATGCAAATGCAAAACTTTATAAGTATTAGATATATTTTTTCTAGAAAATCACTCGATTCAAAAGATTTTTGTTTTCCGTGAGCACAACTTTGGCCATTAATATTTCGCTTTCTGGCAAATCTTGTGATGATATAACATGATGGTTAAGAAGAATATTTATTCAGACAACATTAGTAAAATTGACCGTCTTTTCAAATAAGAATATTACAGTAAATGTTACTTATTCAACACATGTGAATTCCAAAACTCCGTATAGCGCCATATTGAAACGCTTACCAACTGGATTTACAACGGGGATTATATTACCAATCAGAGTGCCAACGGGGCGGTTTGACTACAGTGAATAATGCAGGCGGGAAACGCACAGGTATCATACCGTTTTCTGATCTCGGATGTTTTTCCGCTGGCCTTGTTTCGGCGCATGTTATAGAAGGTAGGGGCAGCCAATAAATATATTTATAACCTGCTAACAACGCTGATCAGAGTTATATGTAGTTGGCATTTTAAATGGTTACTTCATCAGCGTATGTGAACTGGTTTCAGACTAAACACGGACTTATCTTGTTATATTCTTTTGGATTGAACCTGCCGGAGCTACCAAAACTACTTCCATTGTGATTTAGATGCAAATCTGTACCGCGGAGCAAAACGTCGATGCTACTCTGGTTTTTTGGATGCGACATTTTTTTTTATGTTGAACCAGTCCTCGGCGTAATGTAGATGGTTTTCTTGTCCTTGACGTTGTATATAATATGAGCTTAACTATACCTAACTTAGTGCCACAGAGGCCTTTCTGTTATTTGAACTTCATCAGTGTGGGCTAACCCCTAAAAGTGTGGAAATGAAACGTATGATGCGCATGTCTTGGCAAGCAGCAAGACATACAGAAAGCAAAATAAGCCTAAAAAGTGGATCCCGAACCCGCTAAGATACATGTCATTTTGACAAGTCAGTCTTAGTTTTAGAATTTTTTTGAATTTGTAGATCGAGGTATAAAAATAGTTGTTTAATTCAGTACTTAACTACTGACGTTAAGACCGCAGTATCAACCTCAGCACTTAGGAACTGATACTGAGTTGATGATATTTTAAATAAATAGTCTATTTGTTTTAATAACGTTAACAGTCACGCCATGTTTTGTTTAGATCTTTGATGACTTCCTGGTGAAGTGTGGTTTGATGTAAAATAATTTGCCGACATGCCCCGCATGTATTGATATGTCCCGGACACCCCTATTTGAGTTTTCCATTTTTTGCATGCAGACTGTAAACTGTCACTAGTGTTTCAACTACGCAACACACACACCTATACACTCACGCGCGCGATCGCACTCCTACATGTGCTAGCAAATATACATGGGGCGTCCAAGAATTACGCTGAAAAGTGCACAGTAAATGTTAAACATGTGTTATGAAGGTTTATGTCTCTTTTTTTTTCATTATATATATATATATATATATATATATATATATATATATATATATATATATATATATATATATATATATATATATATAAACGGCAATAAACAGTCTATACATGCTGCAGTATTTCTGGACTGACTTTAGTACTCTTGCTGAAAACAAAACAATAAATATTACTGGGTAGTGTCGCTTGAATGGCCAAATAGAATAGTTGTCGGTTTCTATTCTGTAAGATTTTAATATCGTGTAAAAAAAAGGGTAAGAGAAAAGTCCAGGGAGTGCCACAATCATAAACCGCAGCCCTTCCCAGACCCCAAGAGGAAGAGGAAACCGACAAATCTAAACAAGCACAAACCGAACAAACGTACGAAAAGCACTAAGATTAGCTCTCTCTTCCCCAAGCGAGGTAATCGCAATACTAAAAGGAGTCTTATTCTAACCTAGCTAGGTTATAAAAACAATATTTCACATTTGAACCAAGTTATGAGACAGGGATTTTCTTGACAGTCATCTTTGATTTTTGATTAGAACGACTTTAGTTTTTTGTTTTATAAATCACCTGCTTATCAAGTTTCCAGTGAGCCGGCCTTTTGTTTCAGTAGTAGATATTCAAAATAGATTTGCAAGATGGCAGCGATCTAGGATTTCTGATTAAACGATTTCAGTTGTTTTATCTACAATTCACCCCGACACTTCCTACCAAGTTTTGGGTCAGTTGGCCCTTCGGTTAATAAAAAGTTCAATGGTGGCCATCTTGAATTTCCGAATTGAGCTTTTTTGTATGTTTGATCGACAAGTTACCTCGATACTTCCTACTAAGTTCGAGTTCAGGAAAAGGTCGGAATACATTTCAAAGATGGCGGCGGTGGTGACCTTGTAGGATCTCCGATGGAAACAATTGTAGCTATTTTGATCTACAAGTCAGACAGATACCTCTTTTCAAATTTCGAGTCAGCTGGCCTGACAGTTCAGAAAAAGTTCAAAATAGATTTACAGAATGGCGTCCGTACCGGCCATCTAGTATTTCTGGTAGGAGTGATAATAGCTATATTTGATTATCAATAAGAATAGGTTGTCTCGGGAAACAAAGAACACAATACAGATAGAAAATGGGAGTGTCGGTGTAATGAAATTCTTCATAAGCAGTAATGAAGTTTAAAACACTGCTTACACGCTTATACAGGAGCAGAACTCTATTTTCAAAGATATCACAATGGGCCCAATCACTCGAAAGGAAATAAAAACATAATCTGTACTATGGTACACCGACAATTCCTATCTTTCAAGTCAAATGACCTGTCGGTTCAAGAGAATAAGTTCAAAATAGATTTTCAAAATGGCGTCATCTTTGATTTTAGATCGGAATGATATTAGCTATTTTTTATCTACAGGTCTTCCCGATACTTACTACCAAGGTTCAAGTGAAATGGCCTTTCGGTTCAGGAGAATGTTTTAGATATACTTTCAAAATGACGCCTGTGGCGGCCATCTTGGATATTTAGTCGAAACGATTTTAGCTATTTAGATCTACAAGTCACTCTGGTATTTCTTACAAAGTTTCGAGTCAATTGCCTTTCGGTTCAGGAGAAGAAATTCAAATCAAGTTTCAAAAAAGGTAAGAGAAAAGTCCAGGGAGTGCCACAATCACAAACCGCAGCCATTCCCAGACCCCAAAAGGAAGAGGAAACCGACAAATCTAAACAAGCACAAACCGAACAAACGTACGAAAAGCACTAAGATAAGCTCTCTCTTCCCCAGGCGAGATAATCGCAATACTAAAAGGACTGAAAAACACAAGAACAAAATGACACACGGAAAGACATACAACAAATCGCCTCGTAGAATAAACCACAAAACAACAAAGAGTAAGACTAACACCGGGACCATCGCCTTAAAACGGTCGGTAGAGCAAACCACCGGGGGGTTTAAAGCACTTTTACAGCTACCTAACTTCACCCTGGGTCCCGATGCTACTCTTAATACAGAAATACATAAAAATTCGGTTCGCATAAAGGCTCCCAACTCAGTCAATGCATCAAAGCAAAAACATAAAAATCAAATTAATCACTATAATAAACAAAGACGAGTACTCATGGCTAATTCTACTGTAGAGTAAATGAAAACCAATAGTTGAACCACGGCGGACCAAGCCAAAGACATATCGTCAAGTCCCAACCCACTGGTTAAAGTTTTACGAAGAAGCCGTCATTGAGTCTGAGGCCCGAACCGCCGTCGTGCAATTAAAGAGTGAAGCATAGCCATCAACAATGATTCGGTTGACAACTAGGCATGCAGTCTGCCGCATAATATCCAGGCTGTAGCCAATTCTTTTATAACGGTTAATAAGTTTATAAGTTTTCTGAATTGCTCCGAAAAGTTAGATTTACCTACAATTTTTCTAAATCTGTACACTAAGTCACCGTAACATTCGGGTTCCGATATACCTTGTTGCAGAAGTGTTTTCAGACTGACGCTATATTTTTCTAACAAGGCACTGTGTCTGCGATAAAATTTCGAAAACGCCTTACGAAGTTTAAAATAACGATAGCCCTGCCTAAGAAGTTTGGCAGTAAGGGCTTTATTACGGTAGTTAAAGTCATTAAGATTTGAAGAAGCTCTGGCGAATCTTATAAGTTGAGATATGTATACCCTATATGAGGTACGCCGGGGGACATCGCCATCCAGAAAAGAGAAATTGACTATATCAAAATCAAAATTGTCCCGTTTATCATAAATTTTGGTGGAAACTGTACCATTAGATATACATAGATTCAAATCTAAAAAAGGTGCCTCGGTATCGGAAGAATTTGCTCTATTTAATTGGAGCTGTAGGGTATATTCGGTCCACCATTTGGTCAAAGTAAATATTGTCAATATTTAATAAATCGTCAAGGTATCTTGAAGTTGAATTGAAAGCCTCAATAATGTCAGCCTGATTTTCACGTGAGAGAGACTTCATGAAATCTCTCTCATAACAAAAAAGGAACAAATCTGCAACAAGGGGAGCACAATTAGTTCCCATCGGAATACCAATAGTTTGTCAAGACTGCGGTCATAGTGGTCATCTTTGATTTCCGATCGCTATTTGTGATCTACAAATCACCCAACTACTCCCTCTCAAGTTTTTAGGCAATTGGCCTGTCCACGCAGGAGACAAAGTTCAAAATAGATTTTCAAACTGGCGGCCATCTTCCATTTCCGATCGGAAATATTTTAATTATTATTTTATCTATAAGACAAACGTTATTCCTATCAAGTATCAATTAGCCTTTCGATTCAGGAGAAGAAATCAATAACACATTTTCAAAATGGCGGCTGTGATGACCAACTTGGATTTTTATTTAAATAATTTCATCTTTTTTTTTTTTTTTTTTTTTTTTTTTTTTCTTTATCTACTAATCACCCCGATATGCTTATCAAGCTTTGAGTCAATTTGCCTTTCGGTTCGGGACAAGAAGTTAAAAATAATTTTTCAAAATCATCGTGGATTTCCGATCGGAATGGTTTTAACTATTTTGGTTTGCAAAACATCCCGAAGCTTCCTATCAAGCTTTGAGTAATTTGGCCTTTCGGTTCAGGAGACGATCAAAATAGATTTCTAAGTTGGCCGTCAAGGCAGTCTCTTGTACATTTTAGCTATTTTAGTCTACAAGTCACCCCGATACTACCTACCAAACTTGTAATCGAATGGCTTTTCGGTTCAGGAAAAGAAATTCAAAATAGGTTTTCAAATTGACGGCCTTGGCGGCCAGCTTAGATTTCCGTTGTGAATGACACATTGTAGCTACATTTGCTCTACAGGTCGTCCCGATACTTCCTACAAAGTTTCGAGTCAATTGACCCAGGGGTGTAGCAGGAGATATCAGTCATGGCAAAATTTTGACGCCGCACGACGCACCATGGACGTTGAATGTCATGCGTATATTACCTCATCCTCTTCTAATTCTCTCTTTCTTCTAGTTTACTAGCTATTCTGTCTCTTTTATCCATTTCTCTGAAAAATAACACAAAATTAAACAGAAGCCTTAAAGACATGGTATTTGAATGGCCTCAAATATATACTGAAAGAAATAAATTTAGCATTTTTTAACTCTTTCACTGCCACAGGCGATAACAATAGGCTTTTGCAAACAATGTAGATCCAGACGAGATGGCTCATTATGGGCTGTCTCATGAGGATCTACGTTGTTTGATGTCCAGTCTTTCAACTTTACATATTAACTTATTTCCAGTCGATAGTTCGTTAAAAAAAGCAGACGACAAATGTAGTCTGTTGGCGCCGAAAGAGTTAATGATTGTGATTCTTTCTCTGGCGAAAGTTTTCCAAGACTGTTGACCGCATGTAAATATTTTAACATGGAGAAAGCGATTACATCGAACTGAACGGAAACAGTGAGTCAATACACGTTTAACGTCACCTCAATAAATGCTTTTTACGTATTAATCATTTATTGACAAAGTGTTTGCAAGTTGGACCAATTTTTTAACAATCATTATTAATGACTGTTTCTCATTCTTGATTGATTTGCGAGTGTCAGTTTTTACGCCGTCACAATCACATTTACGTTTTTCAGAGCGCCAGTCGTTTAACTGACAACTCTTTGTTGCTGTTAACAAATGTGTTCACCGCTGCAAATTGGTTCTGGTGCATGATTTGAAAATGAAATAGCGCATTAAAAATGTGAGTTCTAACAGTGGAAAATGTGACTTAAAATTTGAAAACTTGGGTACAAATCAAACGCATTTCAGCTCTGTAAATAAACTTTCTCCCTCGACTTTAGCGTCTTTGTAACCTAAAATAGTACCCTTACTCACGAGAAACAAAAATAATTTCCCACTTAGTAAGTAAGTCTGAAATATACGCTGTTTTGTAAAATATTGCTAAATTAATTTCCCTCAGTATATATGCGATTTTTATTATTCATTTACAGCTTATTTCATCATTTGTACCCGTTTAAGCATATTCACATTCGCACTGAGTACAACGTATATAATCCCTAAAGGTATTTTGAATCTAGTTAAACGGTTCTGTACAGTATGTACAGAAATAGATCCGATTCATATTTTAAACCCTCAATACTGCTTGACTGAATAACAATACTTGCCCTTCAGCCTTGAGGCGGTGCTTATCAAGATTGTATTTGGCGTCTAAACCAGAAAATTCGAAAATAATCATCTAATTGGGGGAACATGTATAAAAGGTGTGTGTGAAATATCAAACCATTTACTCGGGAAACAGAGCCTCGTACATTCCTAACAGAGAGTGTTTCAAACCCAAGAGCGCTTGATATACGTAAAGGAGAGCGCCAAATCAAATGCACTACCCGACAAGAATTGTGTTAACGGATACAAGTGCAGTTTTATTTTACAAAACATCTGAACGCCATAACATGTTTACGTTTTCACAGGAGCCAGTAAATGCCCTGCGGTGTAATAGTAAAGCATCGGATTCAAGATTGTGAGTGAACAAGTTAGCGAGCACTAAGTGTTATGTCCTTGAGCAAAATACTTTATCATTGCTTAGTATTGGTTTCTATCCAAGAAGACCTGTGCGTAATACTCAGAAAATGAGGGTGTAGCAGTATATACAGAGAGAAAGACATGCAAAGTTACACGTTCGATATTTCAGATATTCAAAGTGGCTACTTTCTGTATATTGCAACTTCAAGGCAAATGTGTGTACTTAGGTGCAAACGTTAACTTCACGTCGCTTTTCGGTTTAACTGTTATTTTACACCGGTCAGTGGTGTGACATCTGCTTAAGTGGCATTATCCAGTGAATAATTTGCTAACCCTGTCCAATTTCCTAACGTCGGGATAACACTTTTACTTAGAAAAAAAAAACGGAATTTTGCGTAGGAACAACGATGTTTTTGTTTATTTCCTTTTTTTTTTTTTTTTTTTTTTTGTTTTTTTTTTTTTTTGTTGTTGTTTTTTTTTATGGCTGCGATTATGCGTAAGGAAATAGTGACATTTTTCGAACAATATCAATGTCACCACAAATGAATATGTGCACACGACTGAGAAAAGACCTAGCTTTATATCTGTGTTTTCTTAGTCATTAGAGAAGACTGTGACCACGGGTCACAAAAATTTGAGATGCCATTCATTTTGGATTAATCTTATCGTAATGCTTGGCAGTCACGGAGAATGGATCTTTATTTTTTTATTTTTTTTTTTTATTATTATTATTATTATTATTATTATTATTATTATTATTATTATTTAGACTCATTTTTAACCGAGTTAAAGAATTTTTAAACATCAAAGTCCCATATTAAACGCTGTATGTTCAAACTTTGAAAGTGACGTAGGTGACAACGAAAGGAAGTACTCGGTAACGTAGGTAAAACCCACATTCATATGATTGCTTTCTTTATAAATGTTCCTTTGTGTGCCGGTTTTACAATGTTGATTTTTCTTATGCACACGGACAATGAAGGTCCAGTAAAATGCGTTGCAAGAAAAACATCAAAGTAACGTAGGTGACAAAAACCTCAACATTCTGTAGTCTTGTTGAAAGCTTTAGTTGTACGACGGTCTTGTGATACACCCTTAACTACTCAAAACTGCAAAAACTAGTGACACAAAACAAACGTACATAAAAACAAATAACGCAGCCCACACAATAAAAGACATCTTATCATGCAAACAAGACAGTGAAAACAAAAAGCTTGCAATGTAGAACTAAAATATATTTCTGCAGGTTTTCAAATTATATATATCTGATCATCTATCACAGCTTTCCTCATACATTCATAGGTTTTCAAATTATACAGCTCTGATCATCTATCACAGCACACCTCATGCATCAGGAGGAACAAGCGAACAAACACAATCAAACCAAGGGTTAAACGACCAGCTGAGGCCCTCTTCTCCAAGAAAGGTCATACACATATTTTAAAATGGCTCACCGGTCAAATTGGGATAAATCAGGACTTTTAGAAAACAAAATATTTCCCAAGTGTTATACAAATACAAGCTAAGCAACAAGCTCGATAAAGTTGCTTTTGGCTATGTCACAACAAATCTTGACCCTGTATTCAATAGATAATCTACAAAAGGAGTTTTGCTTAATTATGTATCGTCAGTCAAATTTTAATTTTTTACCAAGAAAATTATTCTTAAGTTATATACTAAGAAATGCTGAAAAACAAGTTGCACAAGGATTTCGCATGAATATAACAGAATGGATCGCTGGGAAATTTAGTTGTTGTTTTTATTTATTTTTTTTTTTTATTTATTTATTTTATTCTATTTTATTTTTATTTTTATTTTTTTTATTTTATTTTGCATAAGATTTATCCTTGAGTTCTTTGGTAGGATATGCTGAGCAACACGTTTCAAAATAATGTTCTCGCTCATATTAAATTATATAAGTGAATTTACTCAGGAAATACCACAATCGCGAAGCACAGCCTTCACTAGGCGCCAAATGAAGATAAGATGGGGAACTAACAAGGACAAAACAAACGCCACATATGAAACCACAGACGCGCACACAAAGAAAAACTGCAACAGAAGAAACGCCTTGGAACGGTCAATAGCTGGGAGCGGGGCTTAAACCAGTTTTATTCGCGCGAAACTTCCTCCTTAATTCTGATGCAGCGCCAAATTACAAATATATGTTCGTTTCTCATAGGGGTCATCTACTTCACCCGTGAAACGTCACCATAAAACACATATAATCAAAAACACTGCGATGAAACAAGGCAAAGGGCTCAGTGGCGATCTGAATCCAGAACATAAGAAATCAACAAACGGGACCACGATTAGGCAACCTCAGATATTGATAGTCAGGCAAATTTGCAAATTTCCGTGCCGTCCGCCTGTATAAACTAAGGATCCTTGACTAGCTAAAGAGGCCTACAAAGACTCTAATACAACTGTGCGGATGTTCGGACTAATCTGAGTCGTTGGTGGCAAGACACTGTCCGAAGGTATATGTCTCACGATGCGGCTAATTTTGCGAAAAAAATAAAAGGAGATATTGCAGTAAGGCGAGGAGTTTCCCTTATTGGCTCAGGTTTTGAAAACTAGATTTCAGAAATAACAATATTCATTTTTATTACATATTCCAGTTGCCTGATGTCTGAACCATAGCAGAAAGGAGAATCTATGCTTCTGGCTCATGATAATGTGGATGTAATTCAATCATGTTTACCACCACCCCAAAAGCTCCTAAATTAGTATCATGTTCAAAATGATGGAAATTAAACGTAGTTACCTTTTTTTTTTTGGGGGGGGGGGAAGATATTTCTTGCATCAGAATGACGAAAACACAACACTGATTGGAAGTGATGGTTAAATGAATACAATCAGTGCCAATGCCTTATATATAAGACTTGAATTCGTTTTCTCATTTCCGGTTAAAATGCAAAATTGAATGTGCTTCATAAAAGTTGTTAGAAAAAAAAATGTTTCCCTCCTAGACCTTAGATACCCTTTGGTGGAGATATTTCTCTGACATATATATGAATGGGCACTTGGGTCTAGGGGAGTGGGGAACATATTTTTATAGAAACTTTTATGAAACGCATTCAAATTTGCATTTTAACCGGAAATGAGAAAACGAATTCAAGTCAGATATACCAGACATGCGCACTGACTGTTTTCATTTAACCATTATTTCCTATCCGTGTTGTGTCCTTGTCATTCTGATGCAAGAAATATTTCCCAAAGAGAAAGTTAACTAAATGTAATTCCCATCGTTCTGAACATGGTTTCAGTTCTGGAGTTTTTAGGTGTGGTAAACTGGACTGACTTGTCCTTTTCAGAAAACCCTGATTTTTTATATTATTCATTGGCTTTTTGTGTTCTTACCTAAATGCAGTAACTTGAATTCATTATTGTTAAATGGTATTAAACCTAAAGTACTGTTGCATAATTTCATTATCTTTATAGACCGTTAAGACTGTTCAGACTGTTCTTTACGCAATCTGGTCCTAGTTTTCACTGATCAAATATGAAATTCGATGCATATTAAAAACAGCGACGGCACAGATAAACATGCACATCTGCGCAGCCTCATCAGGGCGTTTATTGTTCAGCGATATACCATACGGTATCTAATTAGCCTGTTGGCGGATAGCGAAAGTCTTTGACTACGCAAATATGCGGGCTCATTAAGCTTGTGCTGTTCGAATATGCCTCGAAAATAGTTCTTCTGATGGAATGGCTGATTTTGTATTACGAGTGGACAAAAATATGCAAACAATAAAAGACATTCACATGGTCCGCCAGCTATTAAGTGAGACGGGATGCTCGCGATTTTGTGCGTTTTGTGCTTGGCATATTGATCACGTTTTTCATGCTTTTCAATATCTGTGCATGTCAAATATCAATATCAGAGCGTGAATGACCCGCTTCATAACACACTGTGTCGTGTTTAAAAAAAAAAACAACAAAAAAACGCGCAACCCATAATATCTGTTAAATGCTAAACATACATACTCTTTATTTCTTAAAGGCTCTGTTCAGACAGAGCAGTTATGTAGGCTGGCCTGAGTTTCGCTGGGCGCATATACAGTTTGACAGATTTTGTTATGGCGTATGTCCTTTCTTCGATTGATAAACTCCTACCAGTCATACAATATAATTTGCGGAGTTTATCATTTTCATTATTGTTTTCTTTTTTTTGTAGTTTTATTAATAATATTTCAAAGAAATAAACAGAACACTGAAATCAGACAAATTTCAGATTTGAACAAGTAAATAAATAGAGCCTCACTCTCTCAATGGATGAAAGTCATTAACCCATTTATGCCTTTCGTTTGTGGAGCTCAGTATTTTCATTATCTTGATGATTATTATTATTATTATTATTATTATTATCTGTAGTTTATTAATATTTTAAAGAAGTAAAAATAGAAGTCAGACAAATTTTAGATTTGAAAAAGTAAATAGATAGAGCTTTCCTCTCTCCATGGATAACAGTCATTAACCCCCTTATGCATTTTATTACAGACAGTCGTTTTAATTATTAAATTAACAATTAGGCATCTTTGCTGTTTATTAGTAACTACTGCCGATAAAATGAATACGGCCGCCAGTCACTTATTTTCTTATTGGTTCGCATTACCTGTGTATATCTCCGCCTTTAAATCGTTATTGGGCCGCATTATTAGCATAAATGCTGAAACCGAAATATTGTCCCTTCTTACGGACTTTTTGCTGTTTAGAATAAAGTTCAATATCTGCGCTTATGGTATAAAAATGGTTTTTATTCCAATAGTTCACCGCTGATGTCATATTTAAAATGACGTAATTTATATTGGTCCCCAACCATTTGTCTTTTCTGTTACTATGTTTTGTTCTCAAATATATATACTAAAATTGAATTTACGACCCCAAAAAATGATCTGACCTGTTCAATTTCTATAGTTACGTGATTTTCTTCTTTTTTTTTTTCTAAGAAAATAGTTTATACGTTTGTTTGTTGAATTTCAATAATTCATGTTTCACAATAATATTGTGAAAATTTCAGAAAACAAGTGGAACTATTGAAAATCCGCCTCCAAGTCACCTACCCTACAGCTTTCTGCATAATTTGCCGTCATTTTTACTAGTTGAAAAAGTGAAAATATTTGTTTTTTTTTAATTAATGACTAGAATAAAACTTTTTGTACAAAGATAGTTACAACAAATCGTTTTGCATAAAATCATGACAAAAGTTTGCAAATTTACTTCTTCTATGTAAAGTGCCAAGCAAAAAACGACTTTCTTATATTAAGAATGTTTCACAGTAACAGATGTGACGAAGTGAAGGAGAAAATGTACGTTCTGAAACTGTCGCGTATGCAATATGTAAATAGTCAGGTGGGAATATCAACCTTTTTAGGTGGATATAGGACTATTTAGAGAAGTAAATGGTGTAAAGGTTATATAAAAGGAATATTAATTAATTTTCTTTTGTATTTCATTTGAGGTAAGCATTTCCTGTTTAACCTATGTGCCAATGGTACCTGTCATACTTGCATCTTGCAATTCCATAAACGAGGTGCTCTTGGATTGCATTTCGAAATGAATAAGTGACACTTGCTACACCAAACAGCTAGTTTATCCAAATGTTCATTTACCGGCGCTCGAAGTTTTTAGCTATAGAAAGTTCTCAAATTACGTTTGTCCTTTTTGTATTTTGGGTTGTGTTAGTGTTTAAAGGGGAACGCAATATAAGCTGCAATATGTCTTGGAGTAGAGTCCTAAGCAAGCCATTTAGTTTTATGCAAGAGGTTTTCAGTCGATCCAGCAGTAAGGAAGTTATGTTGGTTTGACACTCAATGTTGGCCCATCTTTAGTCTGCTCCTTGGGCCAACGTGTAGGCAATAACAAATACAACGTTGGGCAAACGTTGGGCACACGCACAACTTTACGTTGGGCAGACGTGAATATTATGCATGATGACAATCATTTTTTTATTTGCCAGTGAAAAGGGGCTGTTCCGACAGCAAGTCAACATGTGAGTATAATGTTGGGCCAACGTTAGCCCTGCACAATTTTAACGTTATACAGAGGTGGATATTATGTATGATGACAATCATTTTTGTGCCAGTGAAAAGGGGCTGTTCCGACAGCAATCTAACATGTGAGTGTTATTATATTACTAATTTAGGCAGCAATAATGAACTGCATGAGTTGGATACAAAGACCTCTTATCACTGTGCAGTTATGCTGATCTAAGCCTTTGCTGGGTACACGTAACAATGTAGTTTTGGCTGTACAGCACAGTATTATACTTTTTTATATGCTCTGGCTCATTTGTGACTTCGACATTCTTACAGCACAGTACTATTGTGTATATGAATGCAAAGCAGTACTTCACTAAAAAAATCAACGATTTTATAAAATATATTTATTTATAACTGACATTGTTTGTTGTTGTTTTTTTTTTTTTTTTTTTTTGTTTTTTTTTTTTGTTTTTTTTTTTGTTTGTTTTTTTTTGTTGTTTTTTTTTTTTTTTTGTTTGTTTTTTTTGTTTGTTTTTTCCTGAGTCATCTAGAAGGAGTCTGATCAGAGTCTACACATTTTTATGTGAGAGTGTTCTGAACCCATCACTCTAGTTAAACAATATTTGTGCTGTAAGAATGTCAAAATCACTAATGAGCCAGAGCACAGAAAGCCTTCAATGGGATGAGCATCCAACAAAGACTCATATCAGCCTGCGCAACTGCACAGTCTGATAATAGGCTTTTATATCCGCTGCATGCAGTTCATTACTTTTGCTGAAATAAAAAAAATATATATAATATAATTATACTCACATTTTCTAAAAATCTTAATTATTCTTCTTGAAATCACGTATAAAAATTTAATATACCAAAAGATTACTTTAATCTTCCCCTCCGCAGGAAAATAGGGTGGATGGGGAGGAGATGGAGTGGGACTTCCAGCTATTTTCATCATAGAAGAGCCTAATGTAGTGAATTCATGAATCTATTATATGGTCGACAGATAGTCATTCCCACCCCTTTCCCTTCATTGTCAAGCTACTCATTATTTTACTATAGTCTTAGGATTACTATATTTCCCTAGGCATTACAATTAATATGCTATTAAAATAAATAAATCTTAAAAATAAGCCCGACATGGAGATCGTGCGGCTTGCCCGCAAATCACTTACTTTGTAAGTTAATAGGATTTTCTTCCAATGTATTCATACTTCTTTAGTCTTCTAAATGCAAAAAAGATGTGGCAAAAAAAGAAAACAATATAATAATAATAATAAGTCTCCCCCACCCTACCCCACCTCTCCGCCACCCAGCATTCCGCTGTACATTAATTATCACAGTGCCAAGTCGTTAGCCATCATAAATAACCCGTTTGCAGCCTCTATATACGTAATCGATCTTCCAAACTTGAACCGGTGCGGATGTAAACAGAACCGTTGAAAACACCGCTTTCAGTTTTAAACTATTTTCTAAAAGCAAATATTTCAGGAAACGAAAGGAAGAATAAATAGATATTATCTAGCTATGCAGTTGTGCGATTTTATTTATTTACTCTTTATTTTTATTTTGTCAATAACGGTTTTGCCCAAGCGTGACAAAGCAACTATTCGTTGCGCACCTGGTGTTGAGTTATCGGAAATGTCAGTTTGAATGGCCGTGGTGAATCTTGCTGAATTTCGATGAATGATTAAAAGCAGCAGGTTGATGCGTCACACAAAGTTACCCATGCCTCGAACGACATTTACATGTATATTTTCTATGTGCATATTTAGTTTTCTCTCAAGTTCATCTTTTACGGCATATCAAAGGTGCCTAAAATACCGTTTCTTACCTGTTCATATATAAATATATGTAGCCTATACAGGCTACAGAGTGGAGTTCTTCGCTTATGGACTAAACTTCAAGCACCTGTGCATTGTGTGCCTACGTCAAAAACTGGACTCTACGCTGATATTGATTAAGTACAAATTAAAATTCATGCAAGCCAACTGTGTAGACTTGATCAGATGCCGCTACTTGCGGCGCCAGCTCTGGGCCTACATTGTTTGCCTACGCCCAAACATTGGACTAGCTTATATTAGTTAGGAATTAACATTTCTACAAGCAAACTGTCGATACCTTAATCATACGCTGCTAACTGCGGCGTTCGCTCTGGGTCTACATTGTTTGCCTACGTCCAAAATGGACTCTAGCCTTATATAGTTAGGAATAAGTTGACATTTCTGAAGCAGACTGTGGAGACCTGGATCAGAGGCCGTTAACTGCGGCGTCCGCTCTAGGTCTACATAATGTCGAATCCGGCGCTGCAAAAAAATGAAGAGTCACTAAAGGAGAAATATATAGCACAGATACAAATACTTCTCATCCTGAATTTAAGAAATTTAATAAAACCGAATACAAAGTAAAGGGGCTGACAGACATGACCACATTACTACCTGAAATATCCAAATCAGAGCTTAAAGAAACAGCCCACTATATATCAAGTGCATTCAATAATGAGGCAAAAAGGCATTACCTGAAATATCCATATCAGAGCTTAAAGAAACAGCCCACTATATATCAAGTGCATTCAATAATGAGGCAAAAATGCAACCTAATATGAAGTCAACAGGCATTCTTTATCCAAAGGCAAGGTATCAATTTTGCTATTATCTATTGTCCTTGAGGATCTAGAATCAACAATGCGAATAGATTATTGTAATGTTGACCAAACATTATCAGATAACGAGGGGCTTGATGATAGTGAAACCAGCAACGTGTCAACATGTATAATTGATTCTACATAGCAGTTGGATGATAGCCAAACTGTATTAAGTCACACTGCAACAACATACAATACTGCGCCAGAGGTACCTAAAAATGCAAGTATAAAAATAAAAAAAAGTTCATCCCAGCTTCCAAGTGTTGTGAAACATGTATAGTAAATCCCAAGTCGAAAAAGCAAAGGGACATGATTAGATGTAACTTATGCATGTCATGAATTCATGAGTAGTGCGTTGGCGTAGAGAAGGATGAACCAGTAAGTATATGACTGTATCTAACATGAAGAAACATACCCAAAACAAAACTGACAAATTGTACCAAACAGTTTAAAACTGAGATATACCACCTTAAGCAATCTACGCAGTTAATATTGTCAGCTGTGAATGACTTATTCACCAAAGTAGAAAACTGTATTGGTGGCATAACTGATCGCATAACTTCTCTAAATAATCAGATAAGCTGCAATGAGGTAATGATGCCGATACTGGTGTTGGCTTAGATTATTTCCAAGAAAAATATGAACATTTACTAAACACAATATGTGACGGCACACGGCGAGTAATTGTTTCAGGCCTGCTGCCCAGGGAAAGAATTAATCTTGAACCTTACACTTAAACTTTGAAATCATTATGTGCCGATAATGCGGTGAATTTTGTTGATAATTTCAGTATATTTCTACTTGCAACGGGAGAGATGACAGACGCTTTCTTTTACAAAGATAAACCGCACATAAATGCTAATTGCACTAGGAAACTACTGTCTAACAGCAGTTCGCTACATCAAGTTACTAGGGCATTCCCGGCATTTAAACCTAAACCTTTCGCACAAAGTTATCGCTCTGCTTCTCGAAATATGGCTAAGGTTACTATTTTTCGGCAATTTCGATCGCCTACAAAAAACTGTCATATTTGCACCAGAACAGGTGTCATAGTACACAAGAGTGTTGACACAATGGCTTGACAGGTCAATCGACCCGATAGGAACTTAGAGGGCGTGTAAAACAAACAACCCATATATCGACCAAAAACAAATCACAGTTTTATACGGCCAATACTTACGATCCATTGCTACATGGAATAATACGAAAATAAAAACAGTATCTGATATTCATCCAGCTGAGCCTTTCTCTCACTGATATAAATACGCATACTGCATATTGTATTAATGATGCCAATTGTCATTGGCCTGCAAACTCGAATTATAAATATCTAATATCGAAACATTATGGTGCGAGGTTAAGTTGCCTAACTCAGCATCTTTCTTAGTCTTCACAATTTTCCACCCACTAAGTATGTCTGCTGTATCGATAGATTTGTTTGAAAAGGAATTGTCTGTCTATTGCACAGACGACAGGTCATGAAATTATTCTTATGGGCGACTTAAGTATAGACTACTCTTAATATTCAAATACTAAATGGCAAATTTAGTGCAGTTATTTGATCTAGCACATATGGTCAACAATCCTACTAGAATCACTCAAACAACAAGTTCAATTATCGTTCATATTTATTGTTCAAATCCTGAAAAAAAATATATCCGAATGTTTTGTACCATTTTATTTTATAAGCGACCATATTCCGGTTTGTTACACCAGAAACTTTAACTGTAAAATTGGAAGAAAAGAACATATTTCTATCTAATGCAGATGTTTCAAATCATTCGATGAACAATCATTCTTATCTGATCTCGAAAATGAATTAAATGAGTTTTCGCCCAGTTGCACTGACACTGATATTACTGCGTTGAACGCGATTATAATAAAGCAGCTTAGTAAACATGTGCCGATCAAGTCTAAAAGAGTAAAACTCAAACGACTGGCTGATTAGTTTTTGCCAGAAATTACTGAAGTACGTCGGCTCAGAGATATTAATAAGCGAATGAAAAATTGGAATTATTATAAAAGATATCAAAACAAAACAAACCAACTGATTAGAAAAGCTAAACGTAAACATTTCTCTGAGTTAGGGCTAATAATTAAGATACAAGATCCATCTGGCAGCATTAACGCTATGTTACTAATAAGTCGAGCGAAGCAGTAAATCTCTTACCTAAAGAACTCTAATTCGAGAATGAACGAGTTATTAATTCTCATGAAATAGTTATAAAATTAAATGAGTAGTCCACCTCTATTTCTCGGCAAAAACCGCAGTTCAGTATTAACACCAGATTGTTTAAACCCACATCAGTTCATAAACGACAAAATTCCTGAAAACATTAAAACAAATTTTGTTTTAGATCCCCCTCGTAACTCCACAGCAAGTCTCATCTTTCATTCGAACACTTAATTCCTCGAAAGCAACGTTTCAACACGCTGTTGATCCAGCTTCGATTGCTTCCCTTATTAACAAAAGTAAAGAAACTGGCAAGTTTCCAAATCAGTTGAAAATAGCAAAAATGTTCCCTGTTTTCAAAAGCGGATCTAAGGCCGATCCGTTAAATTACAGACCTATTTCTATATTACCAACGATTTCAAAACTATTTGAAAAACATGTAAATAAGCATCTGATTGGTATTCTGAATAAGTAGCAGTTAATACATAGAAATCAGATTTCGACAGAAACATAGCTGTCAAACAGCTCTTGTGAAACTAATTGATGGATAGATTGCATGCATCGATAAAGGTGACATCATAGGCACATTATTTTTATACCTTCTAAAAGCTTTTTATATGATTGATAATAGTAAGTAAGTAAGTAAGTAAGTAAGTAAGTAAGTAAGTAATAGTTTATTTAAGTGTCACATCTCAAATATACAAATAAAATACATTTAAGGTAAAACTTTAAAAGATTCGAGATCCTGCCTAGTTAGGCAATTGAGACACTTTTTTAACATACATATTTACATATAAAAAATTATATCATATGGTTAACATAGATAGTTCTGTGTTATTTACGACTGTATAAACTGCATTCCCGAGTGTCCCCTATAAATGTAAAAAGAATCATGCAAAGAGCCGTCCAAACCCCATTAGAAGGCCCTTTGCATATCCAGGAGTTTCTGTGATGAAAGATCACACGATTTTTTGACAGAAAAAAAAAGTGTTCTAGTTTTGTGCAGTCATAAATTTTCTTCTATTCATCTTATATAGAACACTGGCTAACTGGTATTGCAATTTATCACAATTCATTAAAAAGATGAGTTTGTTCAGAGAGTCATAGTATATAAAACTATTATCGATACTTTGAGCAGATTTAAAAAGCTGATACCGAAGATCGCTATAAAATTCACACTCAACTAAGAAGTGAGTTTCATCTTCTATGGCATTGGTATCACAAAATTTACATTATCGCTCAAATACTGGGGTTTTCGGTCGGGTATACCGTCCCGTTTCAATTGCAAGTGGTAGACTTCGAAATTTTGCAAGAGTCCGTCGATATCCTCTACTCAAGTTACATGTGACGTAATGTTCAGTTCTTAAAACATTTTTGTGTTGTCTGTACGTTCGTAGTTTATTGCCATTCGCGGCATTCCCATTATGCATTAATTGTTGATGCCATTTAGTACGGTCGGATTCGATTAGACACGTACGGGCGGTAGCAACACAGTGTGGTTTATTAGGACTTCCGGTTAACATTTGCTCCCTCAAGTTATGATTGTCAATTAACTTCAACATTTTCTGCTCCCATGATCTACCTACAAGAAAAGACCATTCATGAACACGCCGCATGGTTCTATGTACCGGCATATTTCTTAATCTACACCATAAACGAACAGTTTCGACCTTCTCTTTTACCTCACACGAATCCCAACCCATATCGCCCCTTGAAGAGAGATTAGAGCAGTATTTGGTTACACCAAGAAAATAACTGCATTCTTTATTGTAAACAGATTCGACTTCACTGAATTTCATATGTCCCCAAATGCCGGAACAAAAGAACAACACGGGTTCAACTATAGACTCAACGAGTTTGGTATAAACAAACAAACTCATGCCCCCAACACATAAAAATTTCGAGTATATAGCACTAAGAGCTCTGCTAGCTGACTTTGCTATCTCTTTTACAGAAAGCTTCATATCTAGAAATTCGTTCATCCAAAAACCTAGATATTTATATAAACTATCAACCTCTACTGTTTTATCTCCACATTTGAAATGAAACTTTGTAACATTTCTGGACTTCGTTCTGAAATGCAAAACTTTTGTTTTGGATTTATTTATTGTAATGCGCCATTTAGCGCACCAATCATTCAATTTATCCAACATTATTTGCATACCATCTTCAGTTTCTGACAAGAAAGCAATGTCGTCAGCGTAAAACAAAACAGATACATGGAGCGATTTCTCTAGCGATACACCGCAATTTAAATTCTCTATCTCCTGCGCTAAATCGTTTACATAAATTGAGAAAAGCGTCGGTGAAATAACACAGCCTTGTTTAACACCCTGTGTTACATTAAACCAGTCTGTTTTGAAATTGTTAACTTTGACCGAAGAAGACATACTATTGTATAATGACTGAATCGCATCAAGTTTTACCCCTAATTCCGATGCTCATCAGCTTACACCAAAGACAATCTCTGTTTACAGTATCGAACACCTTCTTAGCGTCCACAAAACAGACAAAAGTATCCCTGTTTTTGTGCTTTTCTATTGTTTACTATAGTATAAAGGGTATAAACATGATCAAGACAACTCCTGCCTTTCCTAAACCCGTTTTGGCCATCATGCAGCAACTCGTTAGCTTCTAACCAGCCTGATAAACGACGGTTCAGAATGTCCGCATATATCTTGCATGGGATGGAAAGCAATGATATTGGCCTGTAATTAAAAGGATTTCTAGGATCATCACCTTTGAATATCGGATTGATTATGCCTTTGGTCCATTCATTAGGAACTTTTCCAACATCAAAGCAATACCTTATGATTCTAAACAAAATATCAATACAGTTATCATTACGCAGTATTTCAGCTGGGATTTTGTCATCTCCACAGGCTTTACCAGCCTTCGCATTATATATCGACATTCTTACTTCTTCTCTACTAATAGGCAGATTTAACATTGAACAGTCGGTTGTCGGAAATGCAAGGTTGTCCGGATCATTTATAACCTCTTTAACTGTATTTAAATGTTCATTATCAAAAAGCAATTGATCTTGTTCTTGATTAAACAGCTGTTCATATACTGTTTTCCACTTATGTAATACAATATTCTTATCAGTTTTCATCACACCATCATCATCGTTTATTTCCCATGGAATAGATGTCCGCCTATCATTGGCTAAGCCTAGTCGGCCCGTCGTAGACCAGAAGTCTCGCGGATTCTCATGATTTTCAAATTGTTTTTGTAAATCTTTTGTTGTTCAAGCTGATATTTTCGTTTGCATTTTCTATTGAGTTTATCAAACTGTCTACGTGATGCACAATATTCTTGTTTAAGTATCTTATTATTAACACTATGTTTATTTGTGAGCCATTTTTTCTCACGTATACAAGTTTCATCCCATAAATCTTGAAGCTCGCTGTTCCAGTAACCTTTAGCGTTTGATTTATGCGGTTTATGTTTTTGCTTCGTTTGAAAACACTTCCGCTTTTGTAATTTTAAATCCACTTCGGTGTGTAAAAGCTCAACAAACTCAGTATATGCACACTGAACATCTTGTTCCTCAAACAAGGACTTTTCTATTCTCTGTATAGATTCCATGAGATTTTTGCATGACGATTCACAGTTTAAAAATAATGATGGTATTTCATTTAATTTGTACTTTGGTCTAGTTACGGGCTCATTTTCGCCGGTATCTATTTCTTTCAGCCTCTCGTCTGTTAGAGTTACGTGTAATAATGAATGTTGGGACATTTTATGATGACCATGCAGACTGAAGTTGCTTATCAAGGAGGACATTGTATGAACATTGAAATCTTCATACTTTTGCAATTGTTCATGTGGCACAATAATATAGTCCACTACGGAGCTACCATTTACATTTATATTCGTGAAATTATTTTCATCCAACCTGCCATTTATCATGCATAGATTGCAGTCGACCAAAAAATCTATTAAAAGCTGACCGTATGGATTAAGCTCATCATCAATAATCTCCCGAGGAGGAATATCATCAACGCCCTCTATGTAATCAACCTCATCCCCGCATCTCGCATTAAAATCGCCGAGAACAATAATGTCTGCTTCGTTTTGATAATCATAAAATTTCATCATAAGTTCATTATAAAATGCCTCGCCATCATTTTTTTTGTCGGGCCCTCAGGTGGGAGGTAACAGAAGCAAACAGTAAACTTATATTAAGATTGACGATCCGAAAATTTTAACCAGATAACATCTTCCATTGATTTATCTGTTACAAGAGAATAATTTTTCAACAAACTATTCTTTACAAATACGCCCACCCCACCTGAGCCTCTTTTCGCTTTATTATGTACTTTTTTTTCTATTTTTTTCAAACCACCGGTACCCATTTAATCTTATAGTTTCGTCACTTCTCAAAAATGTTTCACAAATTCCCACAATGTCCAAATTTAGGTTGCTCGAAACGGTAGAGATAAAATTATGCGAATCGTTGTTTATAAGGGACCATCCGCCTACGTTCCACACGCCGACCGTTATACCCCCTTATCGGCGATTTTCAGCGTTTCCGGTTTTCTTCAAGATTCTACGTTGCTAGAAACGAAATACTCATTAGCCTTGCCGAGTTCTTTTAGGACTGCAAACATATTTGACTCGTTTACACGAGCTGCTAAACTGCGATCATTTTCTATATGTACTCTTTTATAGTCTGTTGTATTTTTCAGATTGCATTTCGCCCGCATTAGTTCTTGTTTTTGTGCTGTGTTTTCTATACTTGCAACTATAACGCCGGGTTTTTTGCCCTTTGACTATTTACGCTCACAACTAGTCACTTTTACATTTCTCAATTTCAGACCATCTCTAAAGAGATTAACTTTATTCACCGTGACATTATTGTCCGTGTGTTCTGAAGGGTCACAGTTCATATTTCTGATGATTATATTGAGCTCGATTCCATCGCTAGACGACATACTAGATGGAGATGCTCCTCTGCTGACGCCAGAGATAGCTGCATCAGCATAAGACTTTTTCAGGGAAGAAACGTCTTTCTGTAGATCCGTGATTCCGATTTCGGTTTTAATACATTCCCTGACATCTTTAACTCTATCATCTACATGCGTTTCAACGAATTTCATCAATTTACTTTCCAGTTTACTTGAAAGGCCGTCAATGCGAGAATTGAAGTTTTTTTTTACACTGTCAATTTCCTCATGAACTACCTTCATGACTGTGCCAGTCAGTTTGGCCTCAAACGAAATAAACTTGCTGTCCAGAGTTGCTGACATCTCATTTCGCATATCCTTTAGATCTGCTCTAAATGATGTAAATTGCGCCTTCATCAGCTCCAGTAAATCTGAGCTCCCGTCCGTTGAATACACTTGTCTCGGTTTCTTTGGTGCCTCACTATCGACTTCTCCAGAAAGAGCCCTTTTCCTTGAGGCGTTATCATTCTCGCCCTCCTTTACAGTATCTACCGGCTGAAGTATGCTTTGAGACATCATTATAGTTCCCACGAACTCTGCATCACTTGCCATTCTTACTATGTATTCAGGTGCGGTATTAACCGGTTATACCCTGTGTATCAAATTAGCGCCAATCAAGCGTGACGAAAATCCGATTAAAAGGGTCTCTATATAGTGAGCTTTTTTCCAACTCGATCTCCACCCACAGTTCAAACAATGTGTTTAATTTATGTGTTTTTAAGTCACAACAATCAGGAGTTCTCAAAAATCAGGCATTTAGAAAGAAATCAGGCATTTAGAAAGAAAGCTTACTAGCTAATTATTTTAAATCCTAAATGAATCAGTGAGTTCTAAAATATTTAACTTTTAATAAAACTGTCCTCGATAAAATTCACAACTATCTACACCCCCTATATAAAAGCAAAACACCCCCTATATTTAAGCAAAAATTGATAATTCAATCCTTATCGAAAAACTGTCGCTTTATAAATTTGGAAGTTTGCCCCTTCAGAGGTTTATATCTTACCTTAACATCATTAAACAATTCTTAGCGGTTAATGAATAATAAAACTTTCAAACTTACTCTCAGGTGTGCCTCAAGATCTATTTTAGGGCCGCTTTTATTTCTATTATTCATAAATGACCTTGCATTATTTCTTGATTATTGTTCTAATACTGGTATGTGCAAAACATACCAAAACAAAATTTATATCAATTTTGATACGACTACTTGTACGACCGTTGGCACAAGTCAAAACACGCGCGATATAGAACAAATAAATCTCAGTTTGCATGGTAATCACATTGATGCTATCTCATAACAAAAACTTCTTGGCATATATATAGATGAAAATCTTCTCTGGACTGCTCATATAGACTATCTTCGCTCAACTATTTCGGGTAGGATTTCGCTTTTAAAGCAGCTATCTACTAATTGGCTGACTGTTGGACAAGGCCTGCTATCCTTGTAGAGGGGGATGTTTCTATTTCTTCTGTTTCTTCACTTTCATTCCTGTGCCTCTTTCTTCCCTGTCCTTCACTTTCATCCCCTCTACTACCTCTTCTATCTCTTTTCTTCCTTTCTCTGGGAGACGACACAAAAGGACCCAAAAGGGTTGACGTGTCGTTAAAATCCGACACAACCAATCAATCAATCGGTGAAGAATACCCCCTCGCTGCTTGCTAATACGATGTATGCACTAACCAACAGTGCATCTAAACTGTGATATATATCGTTTTACAACGATGATCTTAAAAGCTGTAATTTGCTTGTATTGTCATTTAATATTTACAGCATTCGGATGACTGTTGTTATTTTCATATTTAAGTGGTTAGTAATAGCCATGTATTCTTTTGTATATATGTTCTTTGTATATATTGTTGTAGAACAGACATTAGAGAGGGTCACATGGTAACTAGCTGTTTAGCTAAATGTGCTTACCTTCTTAAGATAATGTATATATAAAATAAAAATAAATAAATTGTTTGTCTACGTCCAAAAATTGAACTCTTGGCTTATATTGGTCAGGAACAAGTTTACATTTCTTCAAGCAAACTGTGGAGACCCTGATTAGACACCGCTAACTGTGACGTCCGCTCTGGGTCTACATTATTTGCCTACGTCTAAAAATTGGACCCTAGGCTTATATTGGTTAGGTAAATATTTATATTTCTGCAAGCAAACTGTGGAGACCCTGATCGCAGCGTCCGCTCTGGATCTACATTATTTGCCTACGTCCAAAAAGTGTACTCTTGACTTATATTGGTTAGGTAAATGGAGTATCATTAATATATGTAGTTAATTACTTAATTAGCCGAACCATGATTGATTTGTTTTTCTCGCGTCCTTGTTCTTTCCGAATTCTTGGCATAGGTCAACAAAAATTAAAGCAAAATAAAGCATTAATCATGAAGTATATCGATCTTTGAGATCTATCTATCTATCTATCTTTTTTTTTTTTTTTTTTTTTTTTTTTTTTTTTTTTTTTTTTTTTTTTTTTGTTTTTTTTTTTGATTTGGGTTTTACGGCCCTTTCAAGAATATTTCACTTATATCGAGCCGATCGTTCATCGAAGGTGGGCGAAAACCGGAGAACCCGGAGAAAAACCACATGACCATCCGTAAGCAGAACTTGGCTTTCCCACATATATCTATCTATCTATCTATCTATCTATCTACATAAGCAAGAAAGAAAGAAGAAATGACAGAAAAAGAAACTACATTCGTCTGAAGTCTAAAATTGTAGGGGCGTTGTTAGTTGGTAGAAGGATGTGTGTTCTGTTCTTTATCAATTAAAACTAATTCCCGTTCTTCTTTATCATAAACCAAACTACATAACCAAACTCTTTAATATATTCTCCCTTTGTCAAAATTATTCCCACTTATCGATCAACTGCAATATCTCCTGCGCAATTCTAGAATCGTCCGGTACAATTCCAGAATTGGCGGACAAAGTAAGAATTCTTACTTTGCGCTAGACAATTCCGGAATTGTACTTACTCTTACTTTGGGCTGAACAAATGCGGTATTTAACAAGTAATTAGTGGACGTGAAAGTAAAAATGTTCTTCTAATTGCCGAAATAGCCATAAACGTCTAGTCAAGTTAACCCATATATCCTAAATTATGAACAAGCGGATAACTTAGATGTGCTTAAAAATTTGAATAGCAGCAAAATGATCTATAATTCTTGAATGTGCATTTCCCGTTGTTTAGTAGCAATTAGCGATAAAAGATGATTTATTAATTAACTGGTTTTGATATCTGACACAGAAATTCTTTTGGAGTATAAAAGAAAAACAAACTGATAATAAGACTGATTATAAAATAAAACAAAGTAAATTGATTCGTAAATTCAACAGCTGCTGATCATCATTCGTACTGCATTACACTAACTTTGTGCCGACTATTACCATTAGTGTTAAAGAACTCAGCAAATGTTGACCTATATGCTGATGACACATTAAATGCAATTCATGTTTGGTGTAGACAAAATGGCATGGTTTTAAATACCGAGAAAACAAATGTTATGTTGATTACTAGCAGACAGAGAAGAAGCAACTTACAAAATCCCAATTCATCTCTGAGATACAATGAAATTGACATCAAAATGACAACTATCAGCAAAATACTGGGTGTACAAGTTGATGAAAATTTGTTGTGGAATAATCAGCTTCTCCACGTTTCCAAAAAGATATCTTCTTATTTATGGCTACTTGGCAAAATACGGCAGTATTTATCCAAAGAGCATAGACTGTTATTTTATAATGCTTACATTAAGCCGCATCTAGAGTATTGCAGTACAGTTTGGTCTAATACGTCGAATAGCAATATAAGTAAAATAAATACATTACAAAGACGGGCTTGTAAATTAATCTTGTCGCAAACTTAAAATGGTTTTCACGAAGCGCTTCAAAGGTTAGATATTCTGTCATTTGATCAAACTGTATTTCTTAAAAAAGCTAAAATTATGTACAAACTTTATAACAATTTGGCACCAACCTATTTACAAGAGTTATTCCAAATGCGCGATGTAAATCTCGATAATACTGCGTCTAATTTAAGATCTGTGACTCATAAGAATTACTTATTGCCACAACCAAAATGCAATTTATTCAAAGGTAGTTTATCATACTCAGGCGTTGTGGTTTGGAACAGCACCCCCATTAACATAAAAAATTCAAAATTACTGGACATTTTTATAAAGAAATGTACTGATTGGATTAAAGGTTAATAATCATTTTATAATATATACAATACTTAGGCCTCCGCCGTCAGTAATTCAGAACTTCGAATACGTATATTGTGTTTGCTTTTTTTATAATGAATCTCTCTCTCTCTCTCTCTCTCTCTCTCTCTCTCTCTCTCTCTCTCTCTCTCTCTTGCTTGTTGTCATGTTGTATGTATATGTTACATGTTATCCTTAATCAGTCATAGCTACTACATTTACGCATAAAACCATATGCCCTGGCATAGTTTTCTATTGGAATAGTGACACGAGATAAAGATACTTTTTGTCCTCTTTGAGAACGTTCTCAAATACGCATGCCTATTCATCTAGCGGAGGCGGGCCCCCGTAGCACAG